>JAHZNC010005159.1:0-18457 GCA_027744095.1 Zhuqinia jingwanae | reverse complement strand
GTTTATATGAGTGTGCATGTATTTTGATTTAAAAACAGGATATCAATAGCACAACACACTATAACTATATATACCACCCACCACCATTGCTACCTCTACTTGTACTACTAGTAGCACCACACAAAGTGACAGTAATTCGTTTCGTATGTATACTTGAATATAAAATACCCAAAAAAAAATTAAACTCACACGTAAGTACAAGTACGTTACCTTATACTAGTAAATTTACACAACACAGTGGTAGTGTAAAATTGTAACATATAGACAACGAGACAATACATATATGTGAGTGAAGCATTGCTGGCATGTATTATGTTAGCAGGCAGAGTCAGAGAGAATCATATAAATATCATGTAAATCGTAATAAAAATCGCAGTTTTTAATCATCATCCTCCTTAGTGTTTTAGTCGACGAATATATGTATTAACTACTTTACTAAAATGTAATATCTACCATGTACTTTATTAGCAAAATATAAGACGATGCATTGTACAGTAATCAAAAATCATAATCATACTTCTTTTATACTACAATAGAAGATGTATACAAAACACGCAGTATGCATGCATGGTTGTTGGTAATTGGTAAAAAGAATATAAAGTAACAAATATATATATTAAAAGATACAACAGAATATACGGTATTTCAGTCAGATTTTAAAAAAGTATGAAACGTGAGATTGTATGTTCTTGTGCATTAAAAACAAGAACAGCAATGTATGTATGTACCTATGTAATAACATGTCATGTATAATGTAAACAGCAGTGCTGTTCACTAAGATGTGCAATGCAATGATGAGATCGGTTTGTTGTATTCTGCCGTGCACATTTTAGTAGTTGAGAGGAATTGAGTTTTTTCACCAGCAACAATCCTTGCACAATGCAATGCGAAAGTATTGTAGTCACAGTCAGATGGTAAGAGTGGGGTACGAAATATATAAAAGGCATAGGTAATAAATTGGAACTTTATGGATTCATAATACATGAAAACAAATTTTCGGAAATAATAGAAATAGACACATGTGCTCTGCTAATCTGCTTAATTAAGTAGCTAAAGTGTTAACCGGCTTCAGCAAGCGGTGCAGGTGAGTCAACTTTGATGATTTTGTTGATCATATGTGTGAATGTTTATAATAACTGACGTGATGATGTATCAATTCATTGTTTACCATGCGGTGATCTGATTTTGTTGTACAGATGCGTCGTTGCTGTTAAAGTCAAGTTTAACGAATAAAATCAGCCAACAATTAAATATGTCTCTCCGCCTAATTACACGGATATCATCCAAGACGTCCCTTGGATTGGGATCATTCAACACATCGTCAAGAAAATTCAGTTTATTCAGTGGAAATTATACCGCGGAGAAAGCAATTCCAACTTCCTTGTGCAGAATAATTTCGTTGAGGAGAAATGAGACAGGGTCCAGCTCTGAGTATGGTTTATCTGATACCAAGTTATCTTCATGCATCGGACGGAAGGCAGAAGGTATTATTATTCATATTTATTAATATATTAATTTTATAATTTTTAAAGGGCACAATAATTTTTAATTGATGCTTTGTTGCAGAGCTTAATCAAAATATAGAATCCAAAATGTGTCTTGGAAGTTCGTACTTACTTACAAAAGTCCTCGCAGGCCAGCCCTTTGCTTCAAGTTTATTTGCACCACCTCTTTCAAAACCTGCAACTGGCCTTACTTGCTTACCATCACCCCAATTGATACAAGTAACACGAAGTATCACCAAGCTGTCACTGCGCAAAGGGAGACGAAAAACAGCTGCTGGAGTAAAGAGCAGGTTTTTCAGACTGGACTGGGGAGGATGGATTTCTACGCAACCGGGAAGAGCTCGACATCTATGGAAAAAGCCTAGTGCAGTCAGGCATAAATTGAAAAACCACATATTTAGACATGGAAGAGAAAATAGATTGCTGGACAAAATGGTGACCAAATACTGGGTAAAGAAAAAGTATTTTGTGGACGATCCTTACGAGAGCTATCACAACAGGAATAGTTTCCACATCACTAAAGATGTTAAGGGAATACAATCAACGAAGCTGTACAAAATTAAACGTTACACCATTCGCTCTCCGGATCATAACTCTCACAAGATTGTTCGACCTCCTTATCCTTTCAATTTAAAAAATCCATAGTCATTCATCAAAAATCATGATGGTACTACTACATCTTCAATAAAACTAGACTAATTTTGTTGTATGTAAAATATCAAAGCCCAGTTTGATTAAATAAATAAAATCCGTGTTTATGCGAAGAAAAGTTATATTATTTAAATGGCAACAAAATTGCCAATTTCCATTTTAAAAATGCATGTTGAGTTTACATTTCAAAAATTATTTTATTGTTCGTGTTACGGGTTATCTTATTTTATTGTCTCTTTTCCGCAGTGTAAGTATTAGCCTTAGCCGTGTAATGGATTGTGTATGTTTGCATTTTTGCAAGCAACGCAACGTTTGCAATGCAAACTTTGCATGCATCTTGCATCGTCACCAAGAAATGCATTAAATCAAAGCCATAGTTTTCTCACGATTGCCTTATTTATAGGCGGTTTTCTTCTGCTACATCAGTTCATAGTAGCGGATCGAGTAGCCCTTTTTTAATAGTTTCTTATGAGTTCAAGGATCACAAGTGATTCACAAAACATCTCTTCTGCTCGACGACACAGCAGACTAGTTCACATTTGGTCCATGTTACACAGTAATGTAATACAACAGAACATCTATTGGTACGAAAGTACGAATACAAGTCTATAATGTCAGTGCAGATTTGAGATAGATAACATGAAAACAGGTACAAAAGACAAAAGAGCACAATAAAACAAGATGTGTTCATTTTAGATCTAGTGTTCATTGCATTGAATATAAACAAGTACAGATAGACAGATTACTTAGGCTCTTCCCTGTTTACAGGTGATATAAAGAAAGTTAGGGCGCGTGTGCAAGCAAGTGCTTTTAATCAAATTTTTAATTTCCAAACACCACACTCGTGCATTCATAATACGCTTAGGTATAAAGGAAAGGGTACGTGTATTCATTGTACTTGAAGATAAAATGGACTAAGATGAACATAACTTTGTTAAAGAGTAGTTCCTGACTCGGGGTGCATCAACTTTGTTAATTATTACTTTGTTTTAATATACCGATGAACAAAAGGCCTTAGCAAGTTATAGATGGTTTAAAAAAGTTCAGGGGCAGCTAGAAATGCAATGCAATAAACATGGAAGCAATAAATGATGGACAACTAGTACGACAACATAATCCCAATTTAGTTGTAAAAATAGCTGCTACAGAAGGGTCAACGGTAACTTGACTTGAAGAATAATTAGAAAATATTATTTTTACGATGACTGGTGTCCTGTTGTGTACAATGAAAACCTTTTTTTTTAATATAAATCTTTGCGTATAGAATCTAATTCAACGAGTACATGAATACTATTATGGACAAAAAATCCGATGTCCCTCGAAATACGTCAGTAGGAAACATTGCGAGATTTATCGGAGGGACAGTGTCTATTGGATTAAGGATTTAGGAGTAAGCATAAGAAAGCTGATTATTTACTATTATCACGGTTTTACTCTTTGATACCTTTTTATGCGTAATGTTGAATTTATTTTCTTCAGAGTGCCAATGGTACCTATTTGAATGGCGTGAAATTGTTGGAGGGAAAAGAGAGAGAGATACGTTTTGGAGACTTCATAGGAGTGGGTGTCAGTCATTTGGACACGGACGTGGATGTCACGCTACCTGAGTATTATGTATTTCTGTTCAGAAAGGTACTACATTATTTTCATAATTGATGTCCCTGCAGCGTTTGAGATTGAGGGTTAAACCGACCAAGCATAAATGATTGGTTTTAATTTTGTTAATGATAGGAGGAGCTGGAAGTGATTGATCTGGACGATGACAACGAGGAAGTTCCATTGCACCATGTTGAGGCGGTGGAAAATGCTCCCGCGGAACCAAAGGATGATTCAGACGATGATGACATTAAAATCATCGAGGACAACGTTTCCAATCAGTCTTCTGTCCAGAGTAATAAAAGCAGTTCATCAGAAAACAGTCCTCGAAAGTCTATGCCGCCTCCCCCACCCCCACCTATTATCTCTAGACCAGTAGTCTCGAAGAAATCTTCGAAAACAAGTAGCAAGTCAACTCCAACTTCAGAACCACCTTCATCTACCACCCCTAGCAAATACACCTTGAACGGAGAACACAAGAAACAACAGACTCCCTCTCCAACCTCCTCAAAGACCAAATTAGCAGCCATAAATGGATCTGTGGGTTTTAAACCAGAGCAACAACAACAGAATCCCTCTCCAGCAGACATAAATGGTTCTGATCGTTCTGTGGATTGTAAAAATAAACGACATCAACAATTTGATCATCGGGAGCCACCAGTCAAACGTACTAAACAAGATAGAAAAGCCAGTAGTAGTGATGATTCCAGTGATGGTCTGGGTGATGTTGACGCGAAGGTGGAAGATATTTCATGCAAAAGAAGGTCCGGAATATATTCAGGCATATCCAGTGAAGATAGTTCATCCGAGGAGAATAACATAAATGATGACAAGCCTGCATGGCGTAACTTATCAAGGGAACCAGATGTTATTGAAATGAAGAAAACAAATGGCAAACATTTAGACGCTCCTACTTACAAGCGACCTCCTCCTCCACTCGACATCAGTGACAGCGATAACGACGATTGTAAAGATGAGGAAGAAGAAAAACGATGTAAGTATGACGAGCAAAAAAGAGAAGCTTTAAGTAGAAAATGTGTTATAAAATTAGAATCAGTTATAAAGTATGACGGACGTTATACCTTGCGACAAGATATACACGAAATGTTTAGGCGAGAATGTCGGCGAAGAATGCAAGCAGATTTTACCTTATCTCTTGAGCAGAATGGACTATACGAACAGCCTGCTTCAATGAATAATCTAGGTTAGTCAATTTTAAAGAAATCTTTCCCTTTTTATACATGCGTTGGTCACAAATTTCTCAGTTTCTTTTTTTGAACCATCCAGCTTGCTTTGTTAATAACAGCATAATATGTATGTATATATAATCATAATTAGCTATATATTTTTGTGTAATTATGTATACTGTATACTGCTTGTTCTACCGTTACAACGGGTCTTATTTTGTTAGTTGGTCTTTGGGGATATATAATATATTGGTGCATCATTCTAAATAATTCTTTTGGATTTTAAAAGGTTTGTCCATTTTCATAATTTACAGGGGAGAATGATCGTGATCTAAAACGAGAGAGAAAATCATCATCATCGGACACTAACGACGATGATGTATCAATGCATGAATCTACCCGTGACCAAAATGAACAAACCCATTTTTATGAAGACGTTGAAGATATGGATGTAAATGTCGAAGATGATGATGACGAAGACATTGAGATGAATGATCTTCCACATGAATTTGAGGAGGATCATCATTCTTTTGAAATTGAAAAACCTGCTGCTGTTCCAACTGTAAGCAAACCAGAGTATCCGGTAACGGCTAAGCCCAATGTAGCTAAACGAGGAATACAACTTCTTCATGATGCTCCATTACCTAGATTTGCAGCTATAGCACAATCAAAATTCGCACCTTTCAAATCACCGATACCTGTGACTGCTCCCAAGTCTCAGAAGGTTAAGAGTCGTATCAATGAATCACCTCTAGTGTCACCTTCTATGACCAGAGAAGAACAAAAACAAGCGCGAAGTCAAAAGCTAAAAGAGATGGCTGAGCTGCAGAAACAGCAAGAAAGGCAAGAAAAAGAAAGTTCACCTGCTTGTAGTTTCAAGAAAGCTCCACAGCCTGCAAAAATTAAAGTGACATCTCGTAACCGTAATGAGGGCTTGATGGAAAGCATTATAGAATCAAAAAGTAAGACAACTGAGCCAGTGCCTGAAAAGACGGGCGACGCGAATGGGGAAAATCATGAACAGACAACAACAGCAAAAGACAATGCTCCACAAATTACATTAGGGGACCCAAGATTAGCTAAGGACACTAGTTCACGGGTTCAACCCCGTGAGGACCCAAGACTGAACAATAACACGGTCGGCATTAAAAATATGCATCAACCAGTGGCGCATACATCATCCATCCTCCGGGGCCCACCCAATGTTGCACCAAAATCTCAAAATGGGCCAAATATTTTGAAACCTGGTGCAAAAGTCAATTTTTCACCTCCAGCGGGAATCGGTAAAGTTAATTATAAGGAAAAACATCCGTCGACTGCTGATATATCCAAGGCGCATGCACCTACCCAACACTTTCAAGTTTTAGACGACGACATTTACAAACGCATTCTCATGTGGCGTCCCGAATGGCTTGAGGTAACACTACTAAATTGTATATTGTNAGGTAACACTACTAAATTGTATATTGTGCATATAAAACTTGTATGAGACAATACACAACCGGATATTATGGAAAATTAAAATCTTGTACTTTTTGTTTTGTGTAGGAGCAAAAGAAGCAAAAAGAGTCTGGAGGTAAAGACAAAGAGCCGCCATTGCTAAGAGCAAAAGAAAACATGGCATTAACGTTGAAGCGTTACGAAAACTATGACGCGTACTTTAAAATATACTATCCACTTCTGCTAAGTGAAATTTGGGCTACAATTAGCAGCGATTACTTTAAATCAAAAACGAACGATACAAATAGCCGAAATAACTTCTCAAGGTTGGTTTGCATTTAATCATTATTGTTTGACATATATTTTTAAACTGTTTATTTTAAGGAAATATTGCAATAGTACAAATATAATGGTAGCTGATCTGTTACAATTCAAACAGTGGGAAACAGTTGGAGTATAAAGTCACAATTGAAAGCACCGAAAGAGTATCGTATTGCTTTCTAGCCAGACAAAAAAGGGGAAACGATAAGTCTAATGAAGATGAGTGGGTTAATGTTAGATATCACAGTAAGTATATTCATTTACAGGGCTTTGTATCTTACTTTTTATGTGTTTTATTGGAATGTTTTAATTGTGATATGCATCTTCTGGATTTTTTTGTAGCGTGGGTTCAAAACTTGGGTGACATTGATTACAAGAAAGATCTCGTCATACTTCAAATGAACGGGAGGGATAGGAAAACAGGTAAAGCTGCTACAAAATTGGTTTTCGGATTCGCTTGGGATTCTTCAAAAAAGTACGATCCTATCAACAAGACGCAAGACTGTGACGTACGGCTCAAGAAGAAATGTATGATAGTGATAGAACTGATTGTTTTATGATATTACAAACAGCTATTAGGATATAATAATAATTCCTATATTTCTTTTTAGTTGGAACTGGAAATGGTTATCGATTTACTGAGGTACTAGTTTGTAGATTCGGAGACAATTTCGTGGCTGATAAAAAAGAACTAGCGCAAGTCACTAGAATCCACAACATTGCAACGAAACTTAGAGAATTCAGAGTTCTTAACACGTTAAAATCGTTTACACTTGCGCCACATATTATTGTACCACCACAGGATCCTAGACATACCTGGCAAACTTGGCTTAATAAAAACTCCAATATGCCTACTGAGCATTTGATAAGCATTTGTAAGAAGGTACAATCCGATTGTGAATATTACGATAGTAGCCCAGCAATACAGTATATTTTCACTTTTACTAGAAATATGTGTTAAATTTAAGGCAATTTTATCCTTTATTGCAGTTAAACTTGGAGCAAAAATGTGTGGTTAACAATATTTCGCAGAGGATAACATCAGATAATCCACAATTGATGCTTTTGCACGGTCCACCAGGTGAGCATTTTATTGTGTTTAATTTGCCCCTCTCTGTTCGCTTGCACTCGGCGCCTTGAAGCTTACACTGAACTCTATGTTGTGCGTCTTTACAGGAACAGGAAAAACAACCACTATTGTAGCCCTTGTTCTTCAGCTACTTGTTTCGTATCGTAAGAGGATGCCATCAAAAGATCACAGAATATTAATATGTACTCCTTCCAACGCTGCCATTGATGAAATAATGAGAAGGCTAATTCGTGAAATCAATGTACTACCAAACACGACTCTAGGTGGAAGTGAGCATTTCAATACATACAACATAAGAAATTACAATACGTACACATATTCTGTATATATACTCTTTGAATGGATTGAATTCAATATTGTGTTTCTAAAATAGGTAGAAATATGATTAATATAGTCAGAGTAGGCGAAGGGTACACATCAGAACTAGAGCAGTATGCTGTCCGTGCGAAAGTAAAGAAAATGGATGAGGATAAATCCACTGCAAGCAGCATAGTTGCTGAAGTATGCATCATGCCAATTATTATTCTTTCGTTTCTCAAACACAGTACTTAAATGTTCTTACGTATGTTTCACAAATTTAGATAACAAATGTGACAGACGAAATTCAGGAACTCAATGAAGAAATTGCCAAAATCAAGAGTGAGCCTACACATGCTAATTACAGTATAAGATTAGAGTCAGTATTATCCAAAAGAAAGCAAGCTGAAGCTAGAAAAATGGCACTACAAAAAGATTATGACACTGCCAAAAATATGGTAAGAAAAACCTCATAATCAAAAATCTTAACCATGATAATTGCAATCGTAGTGACATTATTTCAAACATTTAATTTATAGACATCGTCAAGCGATGATAACCAGCAAAAAAGTGCACTTATAATAAAGAATTCTCATGTAATTTGCTCCACGTTAAGTGCTAGTAGCACTTCTGTAATGAAGGCTGCCGTTAGAACGATGTACGTACAAAAACCATTCTACATACATATTTTGATTTAGTTTATTATTTTGTAGAAGATCTTAAACTCTTCATCCGCAGATGGGCATATGTTTAAAATCATAAAATTATTTCTCTCTACAGGCAAGGGGAAAAGTCTTTTGTGTGTTGCATCATTGATGAAGCTTCTCAAACTACAGAACCGGAAACTCTTCTTCCATTGGTATTAGGCATCGATAAAGTGCTACTTGTTGGAGATCCTCATCAACTCGGAGCGACCGTGTTATCCAATGTAAGGAATCCTTAAAATTTTATAGTCATTTCAATTTGTAACTTGTGTAAACGTATATATGCGTAGTTATGCATTATTTTATGACTCTAAAAAATTCCTATGTACAAATAAAATCTTTGTAGCTTGCCGAGGAGAAAAATTACGGACAATCCTTATTTTCGAGACACTATCACTTTTACAAGCGTTCAACTGCGAATCCTGTAATGCTACTGAAACGTCAATATCGAATGCATCCCGACATTGGTCACTGGCCTAATGTTTATTTTTACGAATCCCAACTACAAAATCAGTATAATCATCCGCCAAGATCATCAGGCTATCCACTTCGGCCATATTATTTTTTAAACTTGTCTTCTGGACGCGAGCATTCTGAAAAAGTAGGGTAAGTCATATTGTATAGTAGCTGATGAATTCATTGAAATATTTGCCCCTTCAAACTTCATTATTCATTACTATTGTGGATAGGTCCTAATTTATGTATACATATGTATAACTTATACTCTTTCTCTGTAGACATGTATATTTATTGTAACCCTGTTTTGTGACTAATAGCTTTAATATTTTTTAAAGGCAAATCGAAAATGCGGTTGAAGTGGAAATGGTGAAAGCTCTTATTGATACTGTAAATGAGATGTTGCTTCCCTCGAATTTTACTTGGACGGTAGGAATTATCACTCCATATTCTGCCCAGAAACAAAGTCTCAGGCGAGCGTTTGAAAGGTATGACTTGCATTATACAACATATATTCGGTTAAGTTTCTAACGGTCGTATTTTTGCAATTACTTCAGGCAAGCATTCAAGAGTTTCAAAAGTTTCGAAATTGATACGGTGGATGGCTTTCAAGGTCAAGAAAGGGACATAATCATTCTCTCATGTGTTCGCACGGAAGCGACGGGATTTTTGAAATCGCCGAACAGGCTAAACGTGGCACTTACGCGAGCTAAGCATTCTTTATTTATTATTGGAGATGCTAGATGTTTAGCGAAAGTAAGTATAAATCTCTCAAACTTCAATAATCCAACTCTCTCTCTCTATATATATATATCATTTAATCATTTTTTTGCTTGAATTTTAGGAGAATATGTGGAATTGCCTCATCAAAGATGCTGCCGGCAACAACAACAAATTTGATGTGGACCCAGATTTTAAGCATAATTTGAAAATATTGAAAACGCAACTTCACAATAATTTAAAGAAAAAAACAGACTGAGCTTATTTATCTACTGAGGAATAAATAAATATATATTATATAGTAAGTCGAGATAATTATTAATTTGATTCATTGCTGTGATGATGATAACTCATGGTGAATAATAAACAATGTACCGCAGTTTTAATTTTGTTTTGCCAATAATGAAAAGAAATCAGTATACTTTTTATAATGTAATCGAGACTATATGAGATGAAATGGAATACGATTTGTATATATCTAAATATTATTGACGTGCGATATGAGGCAAAGGACGCTGTTTGAAAAGGAACTATTTAAAACTATGTATATGATTACATATTGTTTGTTACAGTAGCAATGAAAGCTACTGTAGAATTTGAGGTCTGTCTGAGACAAGTATATGCTTAATAAACTTCGTACAATATAAAGAATAAAGACTGCAACTATTCATCAATCTAAAAAGATTGACTGACATGCGAATTATTTAACCAAACAACCAAATCAAAAACTTCCACTTTCTTTAATCAGCAATGTTTGGGCTTCAAATGGGATATAAATGCCGCATCAATAAAACAATTTTTTTAAACATGTTGTGCCTCTCTACACAGATATGGCACAGTTGACAGTTGATTCCCCCAGGAAGATGATTTAATTTTTACTTATACAAGCATAGTATCACTTTATTTAATAGAAAATTTCAATTAAATGTGACAATTTTCCCCTTTTATATACACGTGTAATCTTGTGATGATTTCATCAGGTACATTTTCTGCCCTCATTGATTAGTTACTTTGCTTTATACAAAAAAATGTTTATATCTCTACTGGTAAAATTTGACATCCACTTTATTCATATTTGTCGACAGCCGGCGGCGGAGCAGTAATTATGTTAATTGCCATTAAACAATATAAACACAAACTGTTATTGTAGGGAATTCTCAAGTAGTGAACTCACATCTGAAGAAGCAGAAGATCATGAAGAAGCTCAAAGACCAATGAACGTCAGAACATCATGTGGTTACATCAAGAGTATTTTTGTTGCACCAATTATTTAAGAGCAATAATATTTACGAGTTTACAATAAAAGAAGGAATATTCTTCATACTTTTAGTAACGTCTTTTCGACCATCCGTCTGTTCTGAAAGCAATCTAAGATGGTAAAGTAAATCTATTAAAAATTGAAAAGATTCCTGGGAATTTTAAGCCGTCAAGTCATCAATATAAATGCTCTCACGGAGTTTAGTTGGAGTAAAAATACTTCGGGGTGGATTGTGAGATACTCATGTAGAAAAGTTTCTTCCTCATTATGACGCTATTTTATTATTACCGTTTTGCAGCTCATTTTTTATAACAGGTTTTTCTTGACGCATACAAATAGAAAGATAACTTGTTCTCATATCTTTTATGAATATGATATGTGTACCTAATATTTGTCACTAAATAAACTACGTTGTTTTCATGCATTTTTACAATTTTCCTGTTCTGACTTTTTGTACTTCTTACGATGTAAGAATAGTATAATAACATCTACATAATAATTTACATGACCATCCATTTGCATATGCCCATATATGACTGTGGAGAAGCTATGATTTTTATAAAGATTCAAGATTTTATTGATGATTGATGATAATATGCATGTTATGCTATTATCAAGCATTTCGTTTTCACTATCATTCGCACAGGCACAATACGCAGTCAAAATCAAAATAAAATCGGTATATAGGCTACAAAGTTTTGTACACAGAGTTTACAACCATTTTGTTCTTCGGGGAATCAACATCTAAAAAGACTAAAAAGACATTAACAAGAATCCATTGTTTTCTGGAACAATGTCAAGTAAGGACACATCTTCCAAGGGAATGGGTGGAGGATCCTCTTTTGGAGGTAGCGGTGGCGGCGGTGGCGGAGGTTTGTAAAATAAAATAGTTTTAAATTACATCGTCAATAATAAATACGCCTACCGTTTAAAATTTCGTGTGTATATTATCATGTTTGATTTAAAAAAAAATACAAATGAAATATTGCTTTCTTTCATGTTTGTGTAGGATCGTGCCCCGGTGGTGGCGGCGGTGGCCAGAAATGTCCTAAAACAGGACAGGTTGGTACAAAGGATCAATGTACTGGATGCACCTCTGGAGGAAACAAAGGCTCTGGTGGTTCAGCATGGGGTGGGAAGTGACATGACTAATAAAAAAGCCAACAAGATTAAAACCCTTGAAACACGTCAGGGCCAATGCATAGTGTTATTTTTATCAGAACCCAAAAGGGTCGAAATTTAGTAATAACAGTTTTCTTTTTTTAAGCGTCACTAGTGAGTAAGGAATTTAGGATAAAGTCAGCTAGACAACTACAAACACTTTTATTATTATAAGGTAGTCAACAAGGTCATGTTCATTTTGAATGTTTGCATTTTGAAATAAATAAAACGGATGATTAAATCCCAAAAAAAAAAACTTTATTTTTATGACTCCAATTTTATTTCCAATTTTTTTGTCCAATTATATTCGCCATATATTATTTATTAATTGCATAATTTTGTCATACGTATCAATTGTGATTATCGTTGACCACATCAAGAATATGGTTTGAATTTTTAAAAAATTTAAAACGCTAAAGAGTTGAAAAATATCTCCTTTTGGCACTTTTAAGAATTTTGTATTATTGCTAACTAACTATAATGTACTTTTGTTTAATATTTCTCTATATATTTTTTTGTATTTTTTAATGCTCAGAAATCTAACTATAAAACTGCCTAATCACTTTACTATGTGAAGAATGCCTATTTTTGTACGGATAAAACTAATATTTTCCATATATATTAAATAATAGTATAATATTTTTTTTCTAAAAAGGTACGATATCGAAGAGTCGAAGTCATCGGGTAGGTTTTGACATTGAACTTTTGACTTTGTTTTAATAATATTGTTGTTATTCATGCGGCCTGTGTTTTTTCACTGACATTTGATGAATTCTCTGCAGGTGGCTCAGCTTCATGAATGCAGAACCACGGCATCTTCTTCTGAAGCTCCAGGCTGAATAATTTTGAATATAAAAAATAATTTCAAACCGGCCATCTCATCACATTCATAAATATATAAATACATAATTCATAATTAGCAGAATTAATTGGAAAGAATAATAGATGCACCGATATTTTGGATGATTAATTGCATAAACCCACGGATCCAGACATGCAACTGACTTGCATGTAAGCGCAGGTATCATTGACACAAGTGGTGTTATAAGTTCCCTTTGTTTGTAACAGGCAAAGTAAGCACAAGACCCATAAACATTTTTAATTGTTTCCTCCTTACACTACACTACTACTCCGTTTTTATCTTATCACGTCCGTCCATCATCCCTTAATTATTCATGCACTGAATTTCATGCACAATTGGACGGAAATAAAAGAATGATTAATAATTAACGATTGAAATCATCGAATATCTTTCATTTACCTGTTTCCAAATGCAGCAATCAGGGCGCAAATTGCATATGGAGTCCAAGACAAGAGGAAAAGACAGTAAATGCCGATGGCCACTTTGGCTATCCTGATCTCAGCGGATTGTTGTGCAAGGTCTTTGTTTCCGCGAAGGGACTCCACGTTCATCTTCTTTGCCTATTTCCATTTTCGGATTTTATACATAATTCAATTACGCTATTGCATTGCACAAGCACAAATATGCCGTACACTAATACACATAATATCCATATGTGTATTGAGTATTGACATATTTTCATAAATGCGCCTGCATGCATAATATTTTGTGTCTAAAAAGGAAATAAAGAGGTCACATAAATAAATTATCTGACGAATTCAATCAACTACAGTCAATGTCGCATAGTTTCTCGCGCTACCTTTTGTCTTTCACCCATATTCCTAAATCCGTTAGTATTGCATTGCGTGAGAGACGATGCAGGCACACAAGTCAGTTTAAAATACGCGTGAAAACAGAATGAGCAAGCAAAAGCATGACATTGGATTTTGGTCATGCAGAACATTCAGCTTTGACACAAATAATATCACACTTCAATATTCGGTGTTTTCGCAGTTATTTTTTAAATTTCCGTCACACATAAAATAGTAACAATAAACAGCCTATTCAGCATCAATTTTCGGTACGATACATTCTCATAAAAATGCAAACGGAATACCTTGCATTTCCCATGTTACCTTTTACATGAGCTATTATTACACGCATTTAGTTGAACGTGGTCTACATTCCCAGTTGCCTTTCACTCATTTTCTCAGTCACAGTCATGCTGATGCCATTTACTAAACTATCGTTCTCAGATCCACCTCAAATGTTGAATGCCTATATACCTACATAATACACTTGACTATCAACGAACAATACAAAACCGTGAAATAATGTTGCAGGTGTTGAGCCAAGCATTGAGCATCGGTTTGTGAGTTTGGACCAAGCAGCAATAGTAGTCGAACAAGCGAGCCTACTGACCCTGATCTATTTTCTGTAGAGTTATGGTGTGGTAGTCTGGTCTCTCTACTGTATGCTACCACTTTTGAGGTAAAAAGTGTATAAAAACTACATACTTGTTTAGGTATGGATTTACGAATAGCACATTTTCACATTAATCAGCCTAATATCAAGTTTGTGACAGAAATGGCCTTGCAAAAACATTATGCAACCTTCCCTTGACTTTTTTTTGTGAATCATCTTCTCAAAATGTTTAAAAATTATGATGGTGATGATGATACGTAAGTTAAAATGGCTAAAATGTATGCAATTTCCTGAGTCCTTTAAAAATCACGAAAACACCCAACTTCGTCATAGCCATTTATAGAAATCATAAAAGTGTATATCTTATATCGTTTTTAGAAAGACAAACAAATTAAAGCATTAGAATTGAGACAAGGGTTGTCGAAGTATTAAGTAAACAACCCACTTGGGGCATTGCAATAACTATGAAGTTTGTTTGTTCATTCAATTCAAATTCGAAGAATTATAAGTGTGTATAAAAAAACTAGTCATGTCCTTTTAAAACTATGCGCAAGTTATGCACATGAGTCGTCATTTATCACAAAATGTCAAACAAAACTACTTGTCATACCATATAACTTTTTTTTTAAATTAGCGAAAAAAATTATACCTGCTCCCGAAGCAAGCAGAATGATCATCAGCACTTTTCCTTGGCTTAGCTTTCCATCAAATGGCTTGGCTATTGTCCTGGAATACACACACAAAAACTATACAATATTTACCAGTAGTGTTGTTACTACATTAACTTTAAATGAATACACTGATTGCAAATTTATTAGGGTGGTATAGTAGATATTGAACGCGCTTGCAAGCACGTACAACACACATAACATGTTCAAAGTTAAGTGATAGTGACATGAATAATGAGCCTCATTTAATATCATCTCCTCTCTGTTTCGCATATTATCACGTTTTCATCTATATGTCGGCTATATTATATTACAGCATTGATTAAATATCTATTTGCACGCAATGAAGTGAGAAAAGTCAAATAAAATAGTGTGTGTTAAAACCTTGAAGGGAAAACAGCCAACAGTCTCTCGCTCTCTCTCTCTCTCTACCGTATACTAATACAACTTTTATAATGTAATCGTAAAAAGTTAGTCCGTGAAACATTACTACATTGACACGATACCATATATCTACTACTACGTTTTATATACTCTTTTGTTTTATTAGCTTTTACTTTTTCCCCTTTTGCTACGCTTGTTTGATTCAAAACAATAGATAAGGATTCGCAATTTCGCACCCTGTTTGTGTATAGTACATGATGGACAACATGTAAAAGGAGAGTGCGAATATGGGTTTGGCCTATGGTGATAGGAAAGTAACAGTGCAAAAATGTCCTATATTTTTTTTGTATTAGGAAACGGCTTGACCTCTTTTAATGAAATGTTCAAATTTTTATGTATATTTAGACGTTTGACAACATCGCAAAAATATATAAAAACTTGCACATGAGCCCGCATGCATATGATACCTTTAATAATAATGGTATATTAGTATCAGCAAGAAGTCTGTACATAAACAGTAGTTGTAGACTTTAGTTTGGAGAGTAAAATCACATAAAAGACACGGAAGAGCAGTAGACAGTCAATAAAATTATATATCATGTCATAGTCATATTATTATAATAAAATCAGGTTTACATAGGTTCATTTTAGTTTTTTTTGTCACCTGTATCGATCAAAGGCAATGGCGGTGTTGCTCATTGCCGCACCGATTCCTGAAATGCTTCCCAATATGCCGAATATTTGACAACCAATTCTGCCATATAATGGACCTGTGATTCATTAAAAAAAGGAAAATAAAAAATGGATTTCTTTGTGTGAGTAACGAAAATTTGCTTAATGTTTCCGTAATATTAATATTAACGACACATTAAAATTGATACGAGTGTACATAATACTTTTTTTACAATAAAAAAAACTTGTTCATTTGCTCAAATCAAATGCATGTATGCAGACACGTACCTTCGTTGAATGAGTTGGATATAAAGATGGGAGTTTTCACCATCATAATGAAGTCAAATACGGCTAAGTTAACTACAAGGAAGTTTCCCGGAGTCCGGAGATTTTTGGAACTGTGTATGTACATGCGGAAGAAGAAGGATAAAAAACTTTCACATAATTAGCGAGCCATATGTATAGCCAGATAATGGATCAATAGTATAAATAACCTCCAACAGTAAATTTGTTCTGTTTTATTTGGGAAAAGTTGCGGGGACCATGAAATAAGTCCGTGAACTTTTGTACTTTCTAGTCTTTTGTTTGTAGTCGTCATCATTTTATATCCACCCATCAAACGCAAAATTTTAAGAACATTAATTGTGACAAATGAGCCATGATGGGGAAAATCATATGTAATTTATAAACCATTGCGCTATCATCATTTTTTTCCTTTGAAAGAAAATATTTTGCGAGTTGAAATGAAAGCACGTCCAAATAATCAATAATAAGGATGTTGGTGTTTTATTGCAGCTCATTGTTCATTTTATTCTCTAAGCTGTCACTAAACAAACGCTACAATTAATAACGTTATGTCAACACCGTACCTGGAAAATATGTAAATGACGACTCCATTCCCGATTAGGGAACCAAACATGAAGATCACGTAGAGTACACCCAGCATGTGATGCATGAAAGGATTTGGTGCTTCGTATTTGAGCCAATGGGGGTGGACATATTCCAAGTAGGAGGACGGCGTGTTCCAGCCATTCATACGAAAAACTTGCCTGTGACCATAATAAAAACACAAAGTCAAAATGAAAATTAGTTGTTTGCTTTCCTTGACTCAGATCATTATCAAATAAGTTCAGTACTGGCTACTTTTAGTGTTCATTAATGCACAATAATGGGGATCGAAAAGCTAAAAAAATTATTTTCACCGTCTGTAAAAGCATTTCCGGTGTATTACTTTTAATGAAAATTAGACCAAAAATTGCTGGACATCATTAGAACTTTTATCGGTTATTTATTCCATGTACCGTTGTTCTCATATTAGTTTTTCGTACTACGTATTTTAATGACGCAATATCTGAACGTTGCCTAAATATGTGATTCTTTTTGATGCAATAAACCAAGCTCGGATGTTTGGTGCAGTTACAATAATTAGACAAAGTATTGCTTTTGACAACAAATGAACACCCTAAACACGCCTTTTTGCTAGCTACATCAACTGTACTACACAACATTCATACAATTCATCATTTACTTTCAAGGTCTACATATCAAACAATACACTTCAAGTACAAAAGGTACATATAATGGGCCACCTTTACCCTAAAAAATATAAAAATCAAATGTATGAGAAAATATAATGGAAAATAACATTTTATTATTTTTATTCTTGTATTTTTAGCCCGAGCTATAAGATCGGTCTAATGGGATCATGCATGTCCGTCCGCTTTTTTGTGTGTGCACGATAATTTTTGAAGGGAACAACCAATCTTCACGAAACGTTGCATACACGTTATAATTAGCAAAATGAAGCTCGTATCAGAAGATGGGAACGATTGGTTAAAAAATAAAAAAGTTATGAGCAAAAAACCCTATTGGGTTATGTAAAATTATTTTAAAAATTATGGTTTTAAGGGATATAGCATGAAGAAAACAACCAATCTTCACGAAACTTTGCATACACGTTTTAACAAGCAAAAGGAAGATCTTGTCAGAAGATGGGAACGATTGGTTACAAAACAAAAAAGTTCTGAGCAAAAAACCCTATTGAGCTGATAACCGATAGAAAAATATGGATAATTGAGATT
>JAHZNC010005158.1:0-49448 GCA_027744095.1 Zhuqinia jingwanae | reverse complement strand
ATATAGATACTTTTTCTTCGATGGAGTAGATAAAAGATAAGATAAAGATAAGTATCTTATCTATATCTTTATCTTTATCTTTTTTCAAAAAGATAACAAACTCTGATTAAATCAGAGAAAATAGGAAATGTTAAGTGACAACACGAAGAAGCTTAGGATTTTCCATACCATCCACTTTTCGGCACACAATCAGTAAGCAATCACAATCAGCCAACAAAGCCAAAACCATATTTGCATTGGGAAGAGATGGACTGACATTGATTGCTTTAAATCTCACGTCTCGCAAAGTCTCACAATACCCTTCTTTTCCACCACCAGCTTTAAAACTCTTAACTACCACAGAGTTGAGAATCAAGATCTCGGCAAAAGGGTATAAAAAGGCAGAGCAACCCAGGCAAGCTTTCATTTTGCTGCAAACTTTCCTCGCACGAGGAGGTTGCGCAGGAAGAGAATGAAGAAGAGAATCGGTCGATCATCAAAGTTTAAAAAATTAACTTATAATAAAACGCGTCGATCAACTGGTCATCAATTAATAATAAATATTGTTTTATTGCTTTATTAAATTAAACATGTATTTTGTTATTGGCGGTGCAGCTTAAATTTTAATTAATTAAAGTATGTGCTTATATTTTTAAGCCAACAGGTACTCTTCTGCTAGCAGTCCTTTTCAACGTTAAAGGTACATTAGAGGAACAGTAGAGCTCGGTCATCATCTTTATTTATCCTAAGGAACAACTTAATTCGTGTTCAAGTCAAGAAAATCAAAGTATTCAATTTATCCTAACGCAAGTGCAATTTAACGCACTTTTGGAGCGATTCCAGTGAGGTGAGATTATCTCACTGAGATACATTGATTGGTGAGGTAAGACCATTGCATCAAATTTTATTATATGGTACTCACCCTATGTAGCCACAAATTGTTCACTAATTTTAGTTATTTCCTAATTGCGTTTTTCCGTTATTGGATGTTGATTTAAAAGAAAGAAAGATTTTAAATTTCTTTTTAGAAATTAATCATGTCGGATCAGAGAAAATTTCAAACATTTAAGCCTGGGGGACAAGGCAAATCGGATGATCCAAATGGCCCTGGAGCATCTAACATCGATGCCATTTCAGGAAACAAAGTAAGAACACCCCAACCGAGTAATTCACCATGTAGTACTCATTCGGATGCCATTTTCGAGGAAGAATGTAACAACACCCCAGCCGGGTATATCACCATGTAGTACTCATTCGGATGCCATTTCGAGGAAGAATGTAACAACACCCCAGCCGGGTACGTCACCATGTAGTACTCGTTCGGATGCCATTTCGAGGAAGAATGTAACAACACCCCTGCCGGGTACATCACCATGTAGTACTCATTCGGATGCCATTTCTAGGAAGAATGTTACAACACCCCAGCCGGATGCGTCACTATGTAGTACTCATTCGGATGCCATTTCCAGGAAGATTGTTACAACACCCCAGCCGGGTACGTCACCATGTAGTACTCGTTCGGATGCCATTTCGAGGAAGAATGTTAGAACACCCCAGCCGGGTACGTCACCATGTAGTACTCGTTCGGATGCCATTTCGAGGAAGAATGTTACAACACCCCAGCCGGGTGCGTCACCATGTAGTACTCATTCGGATGCCACCACTGTGATTAATGTTGGAACGGAACGGGTTCGGGATACTCTATGTACACCCAGGGAGGAAACCGCGAAAAAGGGAACTCCACATCAAGGGAGTACACCTGGAAGTAGTCAGATGACGACGCCAAGTGATGATATGGTTACGATTTGCATGTCAAAGTTAATGCTGGAAGACGGTAAAGGGAGATGGTTGATAAAGGAAACGGAATTCACACCACTTGCACTAGCTTCACATACCTTCTGTAGTGTGGTTATGTCAAGCAATGGGGAAATATTTCTGTTTCTGAGGGAGTATGGGTTCCGTTGCCATTATCAATCAAATGCATTATGAATTTATTTGTATCACATAATATGAGTTTATTGATCAGTGTCTAATATAAGCGTTGTTATCGTAGAACGTGATGTAACCGAAGATCATCTTTGGGAAGAACTCTCGAAAATCGACAAGGCTCAGCATCAAATAAAAGAAAGGAAAGATGAAGTGAAACGAACTCTGAAAAATGTAAGTCTTACATAATCTAACTGAAGGTAAAGCTTCTGCAACTGCTCAGTAGATTATATAACTATTTAATATTAACAATGTTCGATCGAACTTCTATTTGAACAGTCCATTTTACTAGTTGGAATTGGATTATTATTGCATCGTGAAACTCTAAATGATTACTAGATTCAAGCTAACAAATTTTTTTCTTATTTTATGCAACTTGCATGAACATAACGCTTTTGTTGTAGCTATGACACGTCTTTGTCTTATGTAGTATATCTAGCATCTACCTACAGTACAATTGGCATTTGAGTGGGCAAAGTGTACAGGAGTCAACTAACTTTATTACATCAGACAGACACTACGTAAACTACGAACAAGTGACTTCGTCCTGTGATGTTGCCGGCAGGGGATGGTTTTGTGGTTGTGTTGCTGGAGTTTTTGAAAGCTTCTCAACTCATCACCAACTACAAAAAATCCTCAACTTACTCTATCTCCTCACTGGTTTTTTATTATTTCAATTCCTTCATTTTATATTCTGATGCTATTTGATATCTACATGGTTGTATGCATTTTGTGTTCTTAAATGTACATCCATCCTAGGAGTAGTTGCATGAGAGTATCACCCATAGCACGACTTCATTTAGATACTACTAAAATGTATGTGCTTTTGTAGCATATAAAAAGTCATCGTAGTTTTATCCTCGTATATAGTTTATATTTGGTATTGGTGTAGGTAGATCCTACTTGCCTATATGTATGTATATATTTCCTTTTCTGTGCACAATAATAATAATAATATCAAAAGTTTCCTTCTCCCTGCCTTTCAACTTTTGTTTACGCCACTTCTGCTTATGTATATGTACGCAAGTACGCACCCAAGCTCACTATTACTCATCCTGGGTGTCTGTCAGCTGTCAATTCTTAATAATCAGTAACTTTAATATATATTATTTCATAAACTGACGAACAAAATAGTCTTGACAATATACTCTGACTGTTGTGACCTGTTTAAGATTTTACAGTTGTCAGATTTGAGTGTCTAAAACCTAGAATATTAGCTGGAAAAGCGATGGAGTAGGAAAAACGACGTGAGGCGAGTTAGCTTGTCAGTAAAAAAGGATAAGTAAAGGTGACATATATCATACTGCAATTGGATTTTTAAATACAGGTAGGAAAAGTTATCATTTTTCATCTTAAGCGCTTTTAGTAAATACCCTGGTATCTATATGAAGTTGTTGAAAATGGGGGCGTACCGGTTTTCCGGTGATCTAATACTTGAAGTTGGGTTGTATATATTGTTGTATTAGTGCCATACTTAAAACAAGAACTATTGTAGCCTAATGTAATCGATCGCGAATATGAACTCGAACTTCATAATTTTGTTTATTTGTAAATAGTACAGGATGGATGTTACTCAGCAAAAGTTGGCTGAGAAGTTGACCATTCTCAATGACAGAGGAGTCGGCCTCCTGACCCGATTGTATAACATTAAAAAAGCATGCGGAGATGCTAAATCAAAACCGGGATTTCTCTCTGAGAAATCTTTGGAGTCTTCCATTAAGCACATTGTAAAAAAATTCCCCAACATGGACATCCGGCAGGTATGAGCTAAAGCTATATTTTAGGGATAATTAATGTTAGAAATATTACGTTTTATGTGGGATCTAGGGGACGGATTGCTGGGGAAGAATACATTTTCATAATAAATCTTTTATTCAATAGGTGTCAAACATTGCACAATATCGATCAGAGATAAATAAGACACTTCAGTTATATTACTATACATTCGTGGACCTCTTGGATTTCAAAGATCATGTTTCGGAACTTCTCACAATAATGGACGCATGTCAAGTGGAATTGGACATAGTGAGTTAACCTTCATAATACTTATGCTTTCCTGTGTGAAATATAGTATTAAATTATGTATGATTCTGTTTTCAGACACTCAATTATGATTTGACGAAAGGGTACCTTGATCTTGTTGTTACTTATGTAATACTAATGATTCTACTCTCTCGTGTGGAAGATAGGAAAGCGGTCCTAGGATTGTTTCATGTTGCTCAAGAAATGGCAAATAATCCAACGTGAGTATATCATTTTATGGCATGTGTGTAGTAGCTTACTTTCATGCTATGCGATCATGACATAACCCATATTGTCATGTCTTAGTGACAACAATTTCCCAAGGCTGGGCCAAATGATTCTGGAGTATGATCCTCCAATGAAACGACTATCCGAAGAATTTGGACCACATTCCAGGTTATTGGTAAAGGCGCTTCAATCATTACAAAATATTTATCCACGTCGGAACTTGGAGGCGGATACATTCAGGTTAATAACGTTAATAAAATGAGCTGTATGATAGCAACCGATTTTAACATTGCTGACCTTGATTTATTTTTCTGTCGAGCGCAGGAAGAAGCAAATGTTAAGTTTAACTGCTCAGCCTGGTTATTTGTTGATACCTGCAAGGACAGATACAACACCCTGCGAATTTCTTTCTTTGGACATTATGGAACGGTGGATAATTTGTAAGCTTTCGAATATTATGTAAAATTCGAGTAAAATGTCATTGTGAAATAATAAAAGTATGTCAAACTACAAGTTATGCCATTTTTTTAGTTGGATTCATGCTTTGTCATCAAGTGTCAATGAGCCAGTTCAAAGGAAGTAGCGATAACAACAGCAGTGACGATATGTGGCTTTCAGCTTTGAGATCGTCGTGGGTCATTACTCTGTTCCGGGATGAGGTGCTGTACATACATCAGTACATTGTCGCATTTTTCGACGGGTTCAAAGGATATGGGAAACGAATATCTGAGGTTAAAGATGCCCTAACCTATGCAATTGGAAATGCGTAAGTATAGTTAATATGTTTTTTTATCAGTATGCAAATGACATACGTTCCTCTTGTTCTCTGTCCATGTCCACTCACTTATTGAAATTTTTCGTATTTAGTGCCCTCATGCATCGTGAAAGACGTAAATTCTTTAGAACAGCTCTGAAAGAGATGGCCTTGGTTATGACTGATCAGCCAGGACTGTTGGGATCTAAGGTAATAATTAGATTATTGCCTACAAATAATTCCTGGAAAAGTGAATATTCAATTGAACTTGTGTTCTTTAATTTCCAGGCGCTTTATGTCTTCATGGGGTTGTGCTACGCGCGAGATGAGGTTGTATGGCTTATACGACATTACGACAATCCTCCCCTTCCAAGATCTACTTCTTCAATCAAAATTCAAAATAAGAATAAGGTCACAGAAGATTTGACAGATAGACAGTTGCCGGAATTGTTATTCCACATGGAAGAGTTACGAGGTTAGTCGGTCATCCAATTAGTTTCATGAAATGTCTTCAACTAAATTTTAAAATTGGCTTTATAATTATTTTAGCCCTGGTGAGGAAGTATAGTCAAGTCATTCAACGATATTACGTTCAGTATTTGTCGTGCTACGATGGACCCGCCCTGGGACAGTTGTTGCCGAATTATATTAAAATGGAAACTGAGTATATGATTCTAAATTCCATTTACAACACCATTTCCAGTTTATCTGTGAAGCAAGGTAATACAACGAATTGAATTAAGATATGTACATCTAATAAGGTATTTATGCATCATAGTATCTGTTGTACTCTAATGAGTTTTGTTTTTGTTTATTTCAACAGTGGAAGATAATGAAGTTTTTGACTTCCGCGGGGTTCGTCTGGACTGGTATCGTTTACAATCGTTCATGTCTCATGTACTCGGTCGCAATCAGGGATTGTCATACTTGATGAATACCACTACGTTCCATTTGAAGTTAGTGGACTTTCAAGACGAACTATTGTCGGAGACGTCAGATTTGTCCGTTCTCTGGTAATAATTAAGATTTTCCTTATTAAGTACACATTTTTTACCTTAAAAGGTGCGTTTATAACTGATGCACTGTTTTTCCTTCTTTGCAGTTTCTACAATCGAATATTTGAAGAACAATTTCACATGTGCTTGGAGTTTCCTGCCCAAAATCGCTACATAGTTGCGTTTCCTCTGATATGCAGTCACTTCCAAAATTGCACACATGAAATGTGCCCTGAGGAAGTAAGAAAAGTTTTGTATTCTTTTGAATGTGTATTTGAATTTTTGTAAACTAGCATTAATTGCCATTATCTGTCATAATCTTTAATAGCGCCATCATATCCGCGAACGGAGCTTGTCAGTGGTAAACTTGTTTTTAGATGAAATGGCGAAAGAAGCAAAGAATATAATTACGACCATTTGTGATGAGCAATGCACTTTGCAAGATAAGGTATGCGAACGTAGTTGTTACTTGCTCCATGTTCCCACTAATTTGTATTGTAATTGTAACCAGTTAATATGAATTTAGTGCGCACGATTCGGGCATAATTAAAATTACCTCATTTATAGTTGCTTCCAAAACACTGTGCTGCTTTGATTGCCCACCACTTGCACCGGAAGAAGGGAAAGGACAAAAACAAAAAGAACATGGCAGAGATTGAGATTAACAAGCCTGGGGTAGAGAGCTTCCGAAAAACCAGAGAGGATTTGACAACGTTAGTAATTGAATGATATTATTAGTAAATCCTTTGCAACGTAACCAATAATGAAATTAAAATTGTTATTGACTTAAAGGTAAATAATTTTACTGGATTTTTCAAAGCACATATTCCTGATAAAAAAGGGCCACTTGATTATAATAATTTGAATTTGTTCGCAGTTCACCTTGATATGACACGGGTTTTTAACAATGTCTTGTTACAACAAACTCAACAGCAAGATACGCATGGTGAAAAAACCGTAGCATTCTTGTATACGCAATGGTACACAGAGGTACTTTTGCGACGTGTTAGCAATGGCAACATTATCTTCTCTACGAGTCAACGAGCATTCGTTAACTTATCACCTGATCCATCAGTTCCATTCAGTGCGGAGGAGTTTTCTGATATCACTGAATTGCGTGCTCTGGCGGAACTAATTGGACCATATGGAATGAAGCACCTCAACGAAGCAGTCATGTTTCAAGTTGCTAGCCAGCTGCAGGAGTTGAAGGTAAGATTATAAAGATGATAAAACTCGATTTTATAATATGCAGGTTTGACAAATTAAAAAAAAACTGGTGATTTAATGTAAATTTTCGTTGTTTACTTCCATAAAGAAATTAACAGCAGCAAACCGAGAGGTGCTAATGCTCCTCCGAACGAACTTTGACAAGCCTGAAATCATGAAAGATTTATGCAAAAAATTACAGAGTAAGTTTCGCACAATCTTTTAACTTTAATAAGCACGAAAGTGAGGCCTATTTGTTGCACAAACGTAACTTTTTATGTTTATGACCTTTGTGTTATCAGATGCGGAGAACGTCCTGCTGAGAATGACTATTATTGGAATGGTTTTAAGATTCAGGCAAATTTCACAGGAGGCATTGCACGATGTTCTTGTGGATAGAATTCCCTTCCTTCTCAGCTCTATTTTAGACTTTCATGAACACTCTTCAAACGGCGAATCAATCGTACGTTCACTATCCACTTGGAATACTGGAATAAATCTATTGTATTTGAATTCTCACTTGTATTTAAAATGAAACTGATTAATATTCTTATGAACCAATCTTATAGAATGTCGCTGAAATGGCCTCAGCCGCTGGAATTTCATTGAAAGTTGATCCTACTTTAGTTCATGTGTTGCAACAAAATCAAAAGGCTGGTAAGTTCAGTAGCCATATTGGTGAAGCTTATTGTATACAGTATGGGGCTTAGTAAAGTATTTCCTTTTATTCAAGATGCACGAGAAGAGGAATATCAACTATCCTGCCTCTTGATGGTTTTTGTCGCGGTTTCTATTCCGCGATTGGCAAGAATCGACGCCTCAGTTTACCGAGCCTCCTTGGAAGGTCACTCAAACAACATCCACAGCCTTGCTACTGCCATAAACACTGTGTTTGGTGCCTTATTCTCCATGTCAGGAGCAAGTGACGTGGAGGAACGCTTGAAGGAGTTTTTAGCGGTGAGGACCCCTGATATAAATGCCTAGTAAAACAACATTTTAATAAATATTAGAACGGAGCGTTGACTGAAAGTATCTATATTTTCTAGTTGGCGTCATCAAGTTTGTTGCGTCTGGGACAAGAAGCAGATAAGGAAACAGTTAAAAATCGGGAGTCCGTTTACCTGTTGTTGGACATGGTAATTTCAAATTCAATCTTAAAAAAGATGTATGTAAGAACTTGCGCAATTCATACGTAAGTTGTTGACCCAATTCTTCTTCCTTTCTACTGTTTTCAGATTGTGCAGGAATCACCATTCCTTACCATGGATCTCTTAGAATCTTGTTTTCCATATGCACTTATACGTAATGCTTTTCATGCAGTTTACAAGCAGGAAAATGCTCAGATTCCCTGATTAATGCAGAATTCTACTACATCTGTTCGTTTTAAGTTATAGCAGAGCAAGCAATACAAGTGTAAGAATCAAAAGTAATTAAGATTTTTTAAAGATTAAGTAAAACATTTAAAAAAATATTATAAATATAGCATACCTACCTACCTATATAATTACAGTACAAATACTTTTAATTGATGTACCACAGTAAGTCTATACCTATGTATTATTCTAAAATGTAATTATTATAATTACTGCAATGTTTATTGGATTTTATACTGCATACTCATGCGTAGTCTTGTTATTGTTCTAAATTAAAAATTTCTTACTGCTATCTTGGATAATTATTATTATATTTTGTATATGTGTGTGTAGTTATGTACATCATATGAGGTCACAGCTGTGAATGCATGTATTTAGCTTGTTTCTTATTATATAGATAATAAACTTTATTATTCAATATTGTTACTAAATCTCTTGACATCGTACAGTGCTCGATCACTTTGCATCAGTTAAATAAGTATAGCACGCATTAAAAGAAAATAAGGTTGGTGAATGATCAAGGTGCAATAGGTTGAAATGAAGGACCACTTGTTGTATTACAGTCAGGTTCATTCCTGCAAATTACTGATATTCGTCGATCACGAGAAATTACTCTTCCTTGAAATTTTGACTCATTCTCTCCAAGTATTTCGTGGGTGAACTCATAACGTGCAAAGTCCCTGAAATTTTCAAGAGCGAAATTTCTATTAGTTATGCTATGTCCCCAAACGTGTTGATATTGATATAAATGCGAATGAAGTAAAAAAAAGGGTATTACCTCATTACGTATAAGGATAGTCGCGGTAGCAGGATATCACAGTAAAATTCTTTCTGAACATCGTGGTACAATCTCATAATACTATCAGAGAGCAGACTAACTCCCGCTATTGTATTTCCACAAAACTAAAAACAAGTTGATCACAACACGAATCTGTTAAATGTTAACTCATAACAATAAACCAATAATTATTGTCCTCTCAATAGTCAAAAACTTACTCTAACGCTATCTATATGAGGCTTAATAACTCCTGTTTTTGCCAAATCCAAGATATGGACATAACGAAGCTGTGGCACTCCTGGAGGAAAGCATAAAGAACGGATGCGGTTAATAACTTCGGTATTACGCTTATTCCATTTCGCCCTTTCAGTTTCACGGTAGTTATGAATTGCCTAAAATTACAAAGAAAACATCGTATATTAGCATCATCGTACATGTATTGCAATATTTACCAAATACCTTAATATTTAAAATACCAAACAATCATACATCATCCCAGTGTGAAGATTCATAATGTAGCCGGCTTATATAAGGCTCAATTTCTTTGAGAATGTGTGTTTCTTCCTCACATGAAATGAAATCTGGATATACCAGCATGGTTGAGAGTAGTTTGGATCTCCATTCTTCACTATTTTCAAAACTTTCGCTTAACGAAAAATGGTCCGTAGTTTTGCCAGGTACCTTCCCATTAGTATTCGTGAGCCCTGAATCGCCTTCAGTTTGAGTTTGCTCTGTATATAAGTAACGCATTTTAGTAACTTCTACAACGAGTAGGGTTGGATCGAGTTTTTAGTTAACCAAACTGATAGCAGTTAAAGAAAAGAAAGTAAAAAAGACGTTATTACCGCGGGATGATGAAGATGAGGTGGAGTAAGATTTGGTTTCAATACCATGCTGCGAGACATGGCTAGCTTTAAGACTAGAGCATCTTAACGTTATTCCTCGTGTCAAAAGAGAAGTAAATGCTTTCACCCTTACCGTCATAACTGATATCTAATTTATTTATTTACACCGTTTCTTTTGCACATCAAAATCAGGCTCACGTTGAACACTAATTACTCAACATAATAAGTTATCTCCAATCTCCATCGCTGCTTGTTGATGCGGGGAATCGAAGCATTGTAACAGCTGCTCACGTTTATACTACATAGAAGAAAAGAAAGAAGAATCATGTTAGAAAGACGTCTCTGTAGTACTGGTTACTTAGCCATTATACACACAAACTTTCATCACTACTCTCGTGCTTCATGCATGCGAGAAGTCGGCTCCGTCATCCCAGCACATTGCTCCCAAAACAAGTCATTCCAGCACACATGATTCCAGCAAGTTATCATTACGCTATACTACTGGTCCGTACAACCCCTCTGCTAAAATACCATCCCCAAACTTTTCGGTAGTTATTTTTTTCGTTTTGCTCGTGTTTTCGCGAATTGCTTTGAATTTCGTGAAAGTACTTTCAATCGACAAGGAACTGTATCATATAAGCTTTAAATGCTTTGTTTATAATATTTGTTCATAAAAAGTTAAAACAAACATTTTTTTTTATAAAAAAGTTTAATTTCAAGTTTAAACCACCAATGAAAAATATCATTCAACGACATATTGTTTGATGCTATGGTTGCACTAAAATTGACTTAACTGTAGAAATTTGACTTTAAAAAATCATATTTCTGGGATTCTTGAATTACTGAAAGAAAAACTGAAATAAAAACTTAATTTAAGACCTTATTAAAAAACGATTTTGGATTATTAACACTAACAAAAAACTTAATACATTTGACAACTGAATTTTCACATTTAATAAGTTTTTGAATGTATTATTTTCTAAATCTAAAAAGTAATGAATTTTTAGGAGCTATTCATAGCTATATTATATATTTATTTACACCAATTAGTTATTTGTCCCATGATTCTATAAATGACCGTTAAAAACTATTGAGATTTGCGTTGTATTTTTATTTATTACATAACAAGAATATGCAGCGGATGCGTTATGAAATATTGATAATCACACCTGTTTACATATTTTTACGTTTACCTTTACTGCTTGTCGTACGCATAATTTATGTCGAGTCAATTTTAATTTTATGAAAAACAGGTTTAAAAAAATACTTTTGATGAACAAATATTATAGACAAAGCTTACAAAGCTTATATGATACAGTTACTTGCCGATTGAAAGTACTTTCACGAAATTTAAAACAACTCGTGAAAGCACTTGCAAAACGAAAAAAATAACTACCGAAAAGTTTGGGGATGGTATTTTAGCAGAGAGGTTGTACGGACCAGTAAATTAAAATATTAATGATCGTGCTAATGCTTAATGCTCGAAAACCGAAATTATGCTTATACTGCTTTTTATGCTAAATTTTTCTGATTATATTTTCGATTTGGTACATGTCAAGTGCCCATAATGTATACAAGAAGGTAAGGCAGGGGTAACTCTCACGAAATCTTCCACTGCTATATATGATTTTACCTGGCTCTAAGATGACTTATTGATGAATCACTTTTGTCTATTATAATGCTGGAACTGAAACTTGCAATTTCCAAAACCAAACCTCACAAATCCGTTCAACGAAAAAGCAAACTTGGCAAACTGCCCTACGAACAGGGAAGATAAAATGATCTTATGATAAAACTATTGTATTCTTTGTTTTGTATTGGAATAAAGTATTAATTACAGTCGTGAAACATTATTTAAATTCTATTGAGTTTCTAGCATGTACATACGTTTGTTTGTAAAGGATTCCGCAATCTCTTCTTCGTTTCTAAATAAAGAAATGGGTTGTCGTTTTCGATATGTTTTTGAATTAAAAATCATTTTGTTTTTTATCACTACAGAACAACACATGTACGTTTATTTAAATAAAAAAAAAAAAAAAGAAGGTTTTTTAATAATAGTATTTGGTCTCATAGCTTCACGATGGAAGAAAATTAATGAGCCATAAAGGAAATGCAATACAAGGCTTTCTCCAGGAGTAGAATAGTGCTGAAAAAACAAAGTACGACCACCTTGCATTATATGCTAATACACCTATTCTTTCTTTCATTCAGGAATAGGGTTCATGGAAAGATTATATGTAATCAAGTGTTATTTGGGTATTGCTATAAGAGTAATGTACATTTTTATGCTTGACGCACATGGTTCATTCATAAAACGAGTAGAGTCGTAGTACTATAAAAAGTACCTACGCACATTTTGCTTTCACTTTCTTTGCCCACAACACACACCCAATCATCTCTGTGTAGTCTGATCATCTGGTGAAAAAAACGAATGCTACTTTCTCTTTGGAGGACTCTATGGAGCGGGTCTTGGAGGGAAGTGAAATCATTATTTTGAAAAAAAAAATGCAAAAGGTCCATAATGCAAGCCATGTATTCTAGCAAATAGAGAGTATGTATATTGGTGAAGACGAAAGTCAAAACCATTTTTTTGTTTAATCAGCTTTCCCTTTCCCATCATTTTAACCTTTTGAAAGTAAGTGCACTACCCCTGCCCAGTGATCCCTGACCCTCTTCCCCTTGTATTATCGTGTATGTGTTGAATATAATAACCTAACATCTACCCAAAAAAAGTTATGGGGAAACTGGAAAGAATAATTTATTTTCGGGAATATTGGCACGTGACTTTCTTTTGACTAGTTATCTTAGCTTGTGAAAGGTGCACAATGGAAATTTTTAATCCCAATGTCACAAAACATTTTAATGGCAACCCAAGCCTAGAATTAACATGGGAGTTACTACGTTTCCCCGAAGCAGCACAGAATCTATTTGTTTCCATTTACCTTCTCACTGTAATGAAATTATAACTATGGTTACTGCTACCAACCAAGGCTTTGTTTAATATGCGACCACTCAACAATCACCATTTTACGATTCGGGAATGAATCATTAGATTCGCAACGGAGTCGCTAGGAGGTGCCCAAAAGCAACATTTTCCTCTTCATTCTGGTTTCACGATTCGTCACTCAAGCCGTCATCATATATCATTCGGTCGGTTATCTATATGTGGTGTCCTTTTCTTGCTGTTGGAGCAGCAGGCAATGCGTCATGGCACCGAGCTCGGCATGCAGAAACTCATCCCATCTCGGCTATCTATTTATGTCCTTTAGTAAGTGTCTACTGAAAACTCAACTCGCATAGGAATCTTTAGGAAAAATGTTTTGACGTAATGGAATGTTTGTTATTTATGTAATTACCTAGTCAGTTTACAACTTATTAATAATAATTATTGTTAATTATATCTACTGTATTATTATTAATTATTATATGTATTCGCTAAAACTTTGCTATATTATTAGATGAGTTAATACTTATTGAGATACGAGAATTTATCTATCTATCTGCATTGTATTTCTGTTTAAATAAATAAAGTCTAAATATTATTATTTACATTACAAATTTGTTTATTGTTATACATTTACAAGCATTGTTTAAAAGTAGTCTCAAATCGAGAAGACATGTTGCTGCTGCTGTTAATTTTACATTTTTAGATTTAGTGCAAAAATTTCAAGATTTCATAAACATATTTATTGCGAAAAGCCTGGGTCAGCAATAATAAAAAATTCAATTACAGAAATATATACGCTGTATTTATGTTTTCTATCATAACCCTTTTATGCGCTTGTAAAAAACTATATTTCGGCATGCTAATGATAGATGATATAATAAATTAACACGCGCTGAACAATATATCATACGCTGCTACTTACGCATTTGAAATGCCTTTTACTAAAATATGAAATAAAGAAAAAAGTTTTTGTGATCATGAGTAGAATTTATTTTCTTGCGTAAGAAGTTGTCATCGCGTAGGTCAGTCTATAGCGGAGAGCTTTCTAGACATTAGACTAATTATAGCAAAATTACTTAGTGATGCACGAAACAATTAAATGAACTGCTTGGAATAAAGGAATATTTGGTGTTGAGGAATAAAGGAGTACCTGTTAAGAATACTACAGGAATTTTAGAATCTGCACGAATTGTACAAAGAAATCAAGAAATATACTTTTGATTAGCTTCATCTATTTTAATCGTAAATATTAGAACAATGAATCACATGCATAAATTACAGACAAAAGAAGATCATTTGGGGAATTAGGATATGTGGTGGCTAAACTCTCGGTATTAATGCTTGATCAAATAGAAATTCAAATGTACTTTATCTGATACATCGCTGCAAAGCAAAATAGCAAAGAATTTTGCTATTTTGTATTAAATCTCAATAACTACTCGTATCAAAATTTGTCAACATTGTTATCTAATTAGTTACGAAGGTGACATTCTGGAGAACTATTGAATACATCGCGTTGTATAATGATTTACAAAACAAAGCGACTTTGGAAGCAGGGAAACTGTATGCTCTGTTTGACTTCAATTTAGCTTGAATTTAGCGTTATCATATCATCATACTTATATCACACTTGTTAGTATCATTACATTGGTGAATCAATCGCTGGAACAACCCAATTTGGTTTGAACTGTGTACCACATTGTGTAGCCAGTAAATGTATATGGAAAAAGGGATAGAGGTACAAGCTTATATTCAAATGATTGTGTCGCTAAGCAATAAATTTTGTCTCTACATCACTCTGTCCGGCTTTCTTTCCATCGTCTCAAATAATGTGTGTACCTACAAACATACATATAAGTCGCACGTGCTTAAGGTTGTATCTCGTAAAAAAGTGCTCTAGCAAAGACGAGTTAAAAAAAAAGTTCTCCCGTTTCATTTTAAAACTTTGAAACAAAACAAACATACAATCTGAATACTATTACTGAATGAATACCCGTCACAATTTTGCCATTCTGTTTAGTACTCGGAGCAGCAACAACAACACTCATATATTATCAGTTTCGTCTAAAAAATAAGTTAATATGGCATAATTATACATGTGTTATAATGATGAGATATGTACTAAGTGTACTTTGTGCAGCTATAATAATAATACCAACATATTTCACACATACACTACAAACATTATTATTATGTAAAGGCAAAATAATACGACATGCTTGCCGTTTCATACAAGATTACTTTTGTGTGTGTGTGTGTGTGTGTGCAGTGTTTCTCCTCCGATCCAATCTCTCTCTCTCTCTCTCTCTCTCTCTCTCTCTCATCTTTTCTTCTTGTTGTTGGAGCATTTCCGTTTTGCTAAATCTTATCTACTCTTATCGCGTTTAATAATGATCCTCCTCCTCCTAGTGAGTTTCTTGAATTTTGAATGAGACAGAAATAGACGCAGCTCATGTTCCTTCCTCGCAAACAAAATTTATGGGAGCTTTTTGATATGTCGTCGTTACAGCTAACATATTTTACAGTTTTGCATTCATGTAGGTGTCTCCTCTTCCTTCTGTTCATGCAAACATACATACATACATACATTTCGTTATTTGTTGTGCACACACGCTATCAAATTCTATATGGAAACATACTAATGTGTCTTATGGGCTTTATTTTCTTTTACTATGGTTGATGGTGGTATGGTGGTGGTGGTATGCTAGTAGTTATCAGAGAAAATGTTGATTTTGTTTGGGACACTAATACTGTCGATGGTTTACGACTTCTGAGCACCACACCGTTCCTTTATCTATAACATATTATAATGCTCATATATATATATACACGTTTATATACTCACTCTTTACCCAAGAAAACCATTTTCAACTTTTTCATGATGACTATGACAAACTTTGTATTTTATAGTTCTCTTCAATCCAAATTACAAAGTAGATACAAGCATGAGTTTTTTCTCTCTACACTTGTACGTGAACCTGCTTACTAATAGTAGTAGTAATAATAATAATAATACAAAGTATAACAACAAATCATGTAACAACCTCTTTCTAAAAAAGAAGCGCCCCGTTAAACTGCCAATAACAAACTAATTTAAAAAGGACCCGAAAAAATTATGTTTTTATATTATTATCTATAAGTGGTTTTAAACAAGAGAAAGGTCAAGTACATACAAAAGGGGCATATGGACAAAGCATGAATGTGTATGTATGTATATAACCAAACAAAAATGATCAGCAGTGTTTCACCATAACATGTCCACTGACTAATGGTCACTTAAGTTAGTTAATCGCGTCAAGTAAGGTATTAAGTATGATACAAGAACGTTACATTTCCTTTTACACATACATAAAAAGCATTTTGTAGTCAGACTCGTCATCGTCGCCATGGCGTGGTGTGAGATGAAGAGGACCACTTAAAACGCATTAATGAGAACAGGTTCTCTTCGTTTTCTTGTGGTCCGAGTCCGAGAGAGAGAGAGAGAGAGATGTGACTCAATTACAATTAAATAGCACGTTGAACATCATTTCACATGCATAATATTTCATTTTCATTCTCTGTTCTGTGTACCTCATCTCAGTTCATTTATGGCATGTTCTCTCTTTCTTGAGAAATTTTAACCTTTCAAAAACACTTAACTAAATAGAATTAAAAACTCTTGTTTTTTTTCTCTCTTCTTCTCTTCTCCTTTTCTCTCAGTAGTAGTAATGTAGTTGGTGTTGTTATGCATTTATTACAAATTCATACAATAATGTTGTGGTTAGATTACATAGATAAAATCTTGCACAATAAATTATTTTTTTCGGATCCCTGATGCGATTGCAAACTGCTTATATGACGACAAAAGTTCATCATTCTTTTTTTCGTCTTTCAAGAATAACAATAGATATAATCACTTAATGTTCAAGAAATTGATATTGCGCTTTAGTGAGAGAGAGAGAGAGAGAGAGAATGAGGTATGTGCGTATGTCTGAAATGTTTAATTCGTCCCATCAAATTTCCAACAATAAACGACCTCCCTATCTATACAACTACTTTATATATCTTGTTATTACACGCGAAAATAATAGTGTATATGTAAAATATTATTATCGTTCAATAGCCAAGTCAAATCTATAAATGCCGAGTTAGTACACCACACCGCACGGTATAAATTATAAAATCTCTGCTGTCTGTTTTTTTCTATGTATCAGCCCATCTTTTAAGGATTTACTTTCATCAAAGTAACAATTCAACTGTGTAGTTGATATCTGGTCCTGGTCTCCCTTCACTTGAACAACCCAGCCATCTCATCTCTCTCTCTCTCTCTCTCTCTCTCTCTCTCTCTCTCTCTAGGTAATCATTTTACTAATTGGAGACTTGTGCCTTGCCGTAGGTTATATAATATTCATGAGTCCACACATGTTTTCAATTTTTTCTTCCGAGAAGTACATGCCACATTACTATTACATCCTTCCTATTATTAAATAGTTAACCTCATATAATGCATTTTATGTATAGAATATAAATGATATGGCTTACAAAACTCCTGCAAATTCAACAAAACTTAAACTTGTAGTAATGTCAGGAATGCCATGTAACAGAACTACCACCAACATATTACGAGGGACCCACTTAAGAATTATCGTCGCATCGCAATAATAAAAATTCGGGCTTATATTATATGTCTAAGAAGACTATGTGCACAACTTGTGCTCAAATGTACGCGCACACCACATATATGTATCTGTATTACTTCTTACTATTACACTCTCGACACACGATGCAAGAAGCCTTTTACACAATCGAATAATAATCATGCACGGTTTATGAGTAAAACGGGAAGACACTAGTTGCAATTTAAATATTATCCACTTCTATTAAATTAGCCGAATCTCAATTATTTCATCAAAATTATTGTTATTCTATGAAATGATGATAGGACATTAAAGGATTCTTTTTAAGAAATAATCCCAGAGTGAGAGATTTGCATTGTTTCTGCTAATAGTGTTATTTTCCTCTCTTTTTTATATTTGTTATTCATACATGTGTTCTTTGTCTTACAAGGAGTTTCTGCCACACATGAAAAAAGAAAGATTTTTTTTAGTATACTGAATGATGCCACCTACCTGTACTGCTACAATCCTGCGTTGTTGTTTCACATTACATATTATCATCTTGTCGTGGATCCAGCAGACATACATACATTTTGCAAAAATTTATTGTGTATTTAACATTACATCATGCTCATACTCTCGAATGTGTGGTTGGTTATTATTATTATTATTATTATTATCGCAATTTACTATTTGGAGGGAGTTACATAAATATATGTATATTCGTAAGATGTTATAGAGGATGAAGGAAGTACATGTGTACAAGACTACCTGGTTGATTTGTTACCCTATAACTCTTACTTAATGTGTCCTCAGCGAGGGGTCATACTCCCGTGGAATTTTTACACACACTTTGACAAGTAACAAATAATTTATGATGCGTGTAGATCAAAATTATTTACCAAACTTGGTCGTTTACCTGACTTGACAATACAAAACGAGAGGACCATACACCTATGTATGTATTTGTATATGTATACCTATTATGCTCTACGTTTTTATTTGTGCATGGCAGAAAAGTATCAGTTATGCCAATATTACGAGTGTTCAGTATTTTTATGCATCAGGAATTCATGGGAAGCCGCACAAAACTAATGAATTTTAGATCGCGATCGTTTCAAACTAACCAGCAGTAGTAGTGGTACAGTGGTCATGGTAATTGTCATATACATATCACCATCACCATCATATATTATTTTGCTTGGTTTTTTTTATTATCATTATTATTATGATGATGAGGATGATGACTTGGAGACTAAAAAAAATACAAAAAAATAAAATAAATTCATCTGTCTCCTTGATCGTTTACGAATGAAATTTAGCAATTCAAAATGAAAAGTTATGTTTGTCTAAAGGGAATCTTTGGTAAATTAGGTGACTATTTTTTGGCAAAAATACTACAACGAGAGACACAAAGACAAACGAGATAATAAAACTTGCATTTGAGTCGAGTATGTTGTTCATTCACCTGGGGGAGTAAACATAAATGAGGAATTTCCAGCAACTAAAGTAATTTACAACTTTATGTCACTGAAAAATATTACAACTACTCATAGCTCAGTATAAAAAGCAGACCAACAACTGATTCATCATTGGCCAAATTATTTATATATTTTTAAACTTTATTATTATTATTATTATTATTATTATTATTATACTGTTATTATTATATAGCTTGAATAATATTGAGGTTCTTTAAAGTAATTTCAACCAAGTGTACATCAATATTTGTTTAGTGTCGCCTTAAAACATACTTTTACCCTTTGCATTTCTTTCCATTTTGATTTAAACGTTCCTGCTAAGTATACATTACTTAATTGCTCATTTACCTTGACAAAATATGTTTTAATACATAAACATAATATACTTTTTGCTCTCGTAAGTTACTGTTTCCTTTGCGTCATTTATCAATACGGTTTATGGACACCCATTTAATCAGACAACCAATTTATGAAGATCAGTTGCATACTTAGCTGTGCTGTGACTTTAGATTGTTAAGAAGAAAAAAAATTCGCAGTTTGATTTTTTTTAAAGTACACCTCGTTATTAATTTGCACACTAAACTTGATTTTTTTGTTCCAGATAAAAGCATACATGAGACATCACATGAGGACGAGTAAACTACTACTTATTTAATTAAATTACTAAAATTGTACAATCTGCATGGGAATTTGGTTACGAATCGACAATGGATAGAGAACCAGTGAACTTGTTTATCAAGCTGAGGTGCCCAAAAACTGAAATAATCCCAGTGGACTCGTACAGACATTGCACAAGAAGAAAAGTATTGATGATGGAAAAAAGAAGCTCAACCCAACCACAACAAGCATTTTATTTTCTAAAGTGCTTATTTTCTGATTGCGTCATTTCTTGAAATTGTACAATGATGGATCCTGGAACCAACAAGAACAAAAAAATAAATATTTTGCAAATTCTGCAATCCAACTTGCAATTTTCTGAAGGATTAACAAGAGTAAAACATATTTAAAAATGAAAGGTTGTGTTAAAAAAAGTGAGGAGTAAGCCCAAATTTAACAATGAACTCATCAATTCATGACCATCATCACTATCATGATGAGCATAGCATAAGTCGCGTGGATAATTTTGCAACGTGTTGTTGTTTGTCGGTTGTTGTTGCTGTTGTTGTGTGTAGTGCATAAAAATACGTATGATAAACAGTGATAATCAAAATGGGGATGGGAAGGAGGGTAGGGTGGGGAGTGTTTGGATGTAAGTGCAGTCAGCGCATCATGCAGCATGATGATGATGATGATGTGGATGACGAGTGACGACTGGTCAGTAACTTTTTTTTGTGTGGAAAACATACATGGCAATTATATTATTATACTACTTTCATCAAGAAAATAGTTGGTGGAGTAGGACACGTACGTATTTATAATAATAATATGTAATGTAAATGTGCATACGTACAATATATTATGTGCAACACTCAAAAAGCCAAGCAAGCAAGCAACGTATAAAACAACGTGTGAGCAGCTTTGAAGATATTTTTTTCTGTTTTTTTTTCTAATTTCGTATTCATCATGACATGCGCCACAGATAAAATTATGCTTGTGTCTTCTTCTTCTTCTGCTTCTACTACTGCTATTGTGTATGAACAAGTAAGGATTCATTTCAAAGAGAAGACTTGGCGTAAAAAAATTCAATCAAGCAATAATATTACCTATTAGTGTTTTCAATAATACAAGTATAAAAGCAGCAAGAAAACCAAGAGCAACATCATAGTCCAGACAATGACCAGCGGCAACAACTCCAAACAAAAAAGCACATTTTTCCCTACACTTGTCATGCAACATTCTATAATATTGGTGACGTGATGTAGCAGATTTTTTTTTGTGTAGAAAAATTATGTTCAGCCAACATTCGTTACCATATATCATCAAGTGGTGAAAGTCTTTCGTCTTCTGTGTTTTCTTTGCGATTAAAAGAATTACAATTTACCAAAACTCTCAACTTCTTCTCTCTCTCTCTCTCTTTTTTTTACTTCAGAGGATTTTTGCTTATGTGCTCAACATTCAAATTTATCTTTCTTTTTATCCCTGTGTCTTTTATCATATATTTTGTATTTAGTGTCTGCTCTTTCATTGCATATTATATACATATTTATATACAGTTATGAAGAGGATGTGACAGCAAATAAGAAATGCTGACAGACGTAAAATGTTGCAGCCTTGCTTCTTCAAGTTAAAGCAAAGAAAACACATAAAATTGCAATAATAACATACACACACACACACTCTCTCTCTCTCTCACTCACACACACACACACACAACAACAACAAAAAAATGCTCTAATATTTGTCGTGCTTTAAAAAAAAATATTTTGGGTGTTTCGTTTTTTTTACTCTCCATTGGTGACGACGAAAAACTAACATATTCATAATATTACGATTGACTCGACGTACATTTTCTGCTTCTTCAACATTCATCTTTTTGTATATCTGTCTATCTTCTACTTTCATGGTTTTAACCGGGAAAACAAGCAAAACTTTCCGATTACCACCAACCAGGCTGAAGACTTTAGTGCGACTAATCTACTAACTTAAAAATATGAACTCCTACAAAAAACCTACATTTGTTCCTTTTTTACAATGTTTAAAAAAAATGTACATACGTTCCATGCATACATTTATGCATGATATCATTATAACTGCGCTCCTGTGATTCCTTTCCACGTTTGATTACTGTGTGTGTGTGTGTGTGTGAGCAGTGGAGTATGGAAACTGTTATGGAGCAGACGCGTAGTCTCTCTTTCTTTTCCCCTACATATTTCACCATGCCACCGCTGTTGTATACTACACAGCTTCCAAAAACGTGAAAGATAAGCATGGCAACGACGAAGATGTGCGATTGAGATGATGGTGGACTATGTGATACAGTTTCCAACTAGTACGTCGGCGGTTTAGCGAAGGAGAGAAAAAAAAGAAGAAGAAGAAGTAGTATAATGAGATGATTCAGAAGAGGAAGCAACCGTCGTCATCATCGTCACAATTACAGTGAGCAAGTGAATGGCAAGTGTGGAGACTTTTTTTTAGTCAATAACAACAACTGCACTCTAATGTAAGTATGTATATTGGGTTTGGTGGATGTGTGAATGTTTCTGTGTGGTGATGAATCCTTGGGAAAAGCCAGCTCGTCGTATGCTTCTAATTTGCTATCATCCGTCGTCATCATCCGTCGTGTTGCTGATGCTGCTACTCCTGTGTAAATTCAGTTTAAAAACTGAAGTAACTAAAAAAAAAAACTTTAACCAGTAAGCACTGCTGCTGCTATATACCCTATGAGATTTGAATTTGTGTGTTTGTACACCCAAAAGATCAAAAGGACTACTACTACTACTGCTACTTTTAAAGAAGGAGAAGAAGAAGATGATAACGACCAAGTTATCTCCATGATGATGCTGCTGCTGCTGCTCAAGAATAAAGAAACCTGAATGCTAACTTTGTATTATATATAGTATTGCATATACATAAATATATGTAAATATGCAGCAGTGATGATGGCGTTTTGTATGAATTTTTGGTCTGTGGAGTACGTGTAAAAGTAGTTATCCGTGTTTTACTACTACAAAAGCAGTTGGTTCCATGAAACCGTGATCATGATTGAGAAGATGATGCATTTAAAAAAATATATATAAAAAGAAAAGAAGAAGAAGAAAAAAAAAGATCCGAGAGAGGAGTCGAGAGTTGCTGAACAAGTATGTTCATAATATTCTCTCACTACTGCTCACATGCAAAGTAATACAAAAATATAATATACAACATGCGCGTCTCTGCTGTCTCTGATGAAGTTTCTTGCTGGCGATGATAATGTTGATGATGCTGTTGTTACGGATGATCGTATGGTGGAGAAGACCAAAGGAGAAAAAAATATAGGTATATAATATTATGCCTTTTACAATGCTTACACTGGTTGTCTTGTCGTGTCTCCTTTTTCCACTGCAAAACACGATCATTGCGCACACGGTAGTAGTCCTCGTCGTCACTGTAATACCCTTTTAGAAAAATTATTCACAAACGGCAAGCGTTGTTCATCATCATCATCATCAACATCACAACCAATACTACTACTACCACCACCACCACCACCACCAACCACATAGCACATGCATAAAAATTGTAATGATGATCATGCTGATGATAATAATAATGGTCGTAGAGAGAGAGAAACGAATACAAACTCGAACAGCAGCACCACGCACGGCAGAACAGCAGCAAGCGCTACAGAGTCCCTTCTCCGACTTCCCGTAAGAAAGCTTTCTTAATTGCGTAATCTTGTACACAGACGAAAAAAAAAGATGAAAAAGGTGATAGGGTAAACATTAAATTTACATTAAAATGTAGTTGTGAATTTGAGAGAAAACGGAACAAATATTACAAATATATATATTATGCATTAACTTTTGTGGTGGTGGCAATTACTGTTATTCTCCGTGTGCTTTTGTCATTATTATTATTATTGTGATTGCTGGGCGCGCGGTTGATATGTAACAAAAAAAAGTGAAGGAAATATATTTATTATTGGTTTCGTGATGGTGCATATAAGCTTTTTATTGAATTGTTACGCATGCGGATCGTGCTGTTATATAGTCTAAAATACAAAAGTGATAGTTGCAACTCAATCAATATAGAGCTAGAAAAAAAAAACCACACACACACACACAACATCTCTGGATTTAATTGGTGACATTTCAAAAGGTTGAACATTTTTTTGTGTGTAGCGCGCCCAAAGATTGTGTGTGTAACAAACGACCGAAACAATTGTGCATCAACTTGGCCTGTTGTGTAGTGCGGAAAAAAAAATCCCAGACAAGCAATAATAATTACTCTTTTGCGTCATATTTAATGTTAATACAAAATAAAAATGTTCAAATGCTGAGATCAAAACAAAAACCTATAAGATGGACATGCCAACTATGTGTTTATGCTCAATCGATAATCTGCATTTCAAGCATTTTAATTATCAGTATCGTCATCGTTTGAATGAATGTCGTGCCTACAATATACAATGTTGTTTTATGTTTAAGTAAAAGGATAATTTGTAAGTAAAAAAAACACAAGCCAAATGCAACTAACGTTATACGACAAGAAGAACAAGAACAACAAAAAAGACGTTTAAAAAAAAATAGTACGTAAGCAAGGAAAAACAAAACAACTTTTCAAAGTGATAACTTTAATAAAAAAAAACAATCAGGAAAGTCATTGTGTGTAAGTTGTAATAATTATCTTTATAACCAGCATCATCGTCCACTACTATTTGCAGAACTATAAAAAATTACCTGTGAGTTTTCAAATATTTTTTTTTCTTCTTTTTTCCTTTTTTTTGCGTTATCAGAAAATTGCTCAACAATGCAATGTACATATACCTAGTTTAAATATATAATCATCCTAAAAACTTGGAACATCAGCAATAAATTGCAAGTGATCAATACATAAATCTATGGAAGCTAGTAGCATAAAAGACATAAAAATAAAAATAATAATTTTGTAGAACTTTATTTTAGTCACACTCCAGTATAGTGCCTGCTGCGAAAGTTCCTGTGTGTTAATTGGTGTTTTCATGTAATGTATGCATAACATATACCTATGTACATAATATAATAATACGTTGATGAAGTATTTATCGAGTAAAATCTTTCTTTCTTTTTAAAGTTCTTTCTCTTACAAGAAATGTTAAAATCTATAAAATAGTTTTTATTATCTTCGCAAAAGCAAAGGTAGTATCCGAGCGGCCTCAAGTGAGATTCAAGCAAACAAAATAATATTATCTCAAAAAAAAATTTTTTTTTCCACGTCAATAAACATCCACACATACTTCAAAAGAGAATAAAATTATAAACATAATAATAATAAAAAATAGTAAATGTTATTACTACAAACCTTTAGTATAATACTGATATAATGTGTTAGTGTGTTTGCTCCAGTGCGTAATTTTCAAATAACTACAAAAAACGTATACGTTATACATATAAGTACATCCATATTATGTACGTGTTACATTTTAAACATTTTATTTACGTATAACAAGGATGATGATATGATGATGCACTATGGGAACGCAACAAAGACATTTTACTAATTGACTGTGGTGTAAAAACAGCAATAACAAGTGCCAGGAAGACCATAAAACTAATATCCTATGCTTACGACATGCAAGCCTACATACTTTTTACTGTTGAGACACTTGAAAATAAATAAATTTTTCAGTTTGCATGGAGTTGTGTTGAGTTATCCTTTTCAAGGAAAATCTTGTCCTTTGTCGGGATAAAATATAATAATGCTACCGGGATAAGCTCAACGCGCAAGATCAAAAGGTAAGCCTACATGTTGTACTTGTTTCTTATTTGCGCATTCCTTTTAAGTTAGAAGTTTGTGTATGCATGCATGTATGTAGCCATATATATGAAAACGATGATGACTGATGCAACCAAGCAAGAAAAAAATTGATTCCCCCAAAAAATTCCATGCTTCTCTTAGGAACAATAACAATCGCGTGATTACAAGATGACTTATACTAGAATCATACAAAGACTGGCTGGACCCCTATTAGCTTAAAATAGCTGTCGCTAATTAATAACATATATATCATTTACACACTACGTATTCAAATATGTATCTCCTAACATTTTTTTTATATACTTGTCATCCAATTTGCTTTGTGCACATATTTTATTATATTAAATTATATAATCAACCATATAAAATAAAAATTTCCTTGTCATCATTATTGGAAATAATCTGTAAAAGAATGAAATATATTGGGATTTATGTAATTTGCTAACAATTTTCAGGTACAACTTTATCATGATCATGATTATTATGTTGAGATGCTGTTTTTTTCTTGTATCGAATGGAGGCTCAAATGGTGTGAGTCAGTCAGTGTGTGCGTGTGTACAGTGTGCTACCCACTCCAACCAAAGCCACGGCTCACACAAACAGGCGTAATTAATGTCAATACAGTTCCCTCGAAAAGAATACTCTCCCAATATTTATGACTCAATATATTTAATACTCTCCCTATTTAAAATTCCTTTTCACGAAAAAAAAATACAACTTTTTTTGTAGACTTCAAAATTATTACTGAATAAAAAAAAGTATAAGCAAACTTATCATCATCGTCAAGATTCATTTTTTTTTACTACCACAACAATTTTTTTTAGCCAAGAGTTAAGTTGGTCTTCCAAGATGATGATGATGATCATGATGATCCTCATCGTTGCATGCAAAAGTTTACAAGACATGATACTACGCTACGTCAAACCTTGTTTGACTGTAATTCTTTTGAAGTTAAAATATATGTATGCCCATATATCTATACATATATATGTACATATATTTATAGGCAGGTACATGCATTTCGTGAGTATTAAACAGATCCCATGAAGAAGAAAAAAAAATGCTTCTTGAGAGTCAACCTTGGATTTTTGATGATGGTTACTTAGTATTTAAATGTGTTTATTATTGTTATTGGATAAGTGAATGGAAAATACAAGCAAGCCGTTTTTAGCATGTTTATCCATACAAAAAAAAATATTTCCCCACACAAACAGAAAAAATAATGCCATTTCATCTAAAAACGTTCAATTTAACTGTCACACAAATAATACTATAGAGTAAAAAAAACAACACATTTTATTGTGAAAACCATGAAATTTTCATGTAGATATTTTTTCATGGTTTGTCTACCCTACTCTCTCTCTCTCTGTCTCCCTCTGTCACTTTTACCATGTAAAGTGTGTTTTTAAAAGTTGAAAATTAAGGATAAAGAAGCCATTTTAGCCAGAGAGAAGTAATATTATTATTACTTTTTTTTAATCTCCCCGCTTTCTAATGTTTATCTACAATAATGTACAATTTTTATGTTATGCAAAAGTACACATTACTTTTATATATATTTGTATAATATATATACGTATATAAAATATAATCATTCTCGTCTACTGTTTTTCCTCAGTTGACTTTGTATGAAATAAATAGCAGGAGGAGGATGATACTTTGTGCACACATTATATAACGTGAGAAATTGAGACATCAGTTGTTCACTCTAAATCATGTAGTCATCTCAGAGAAGAAGAGTGTAACGCCGATGTTGTTGTTGTTGATGATGATGATGATGAATCTCAATAATAAAAAATGCTCAACCGGAGGCACACACCGTCCTCCAACGAAAAACATATCCCTCTCTTCTAACATAGATCTCAGAACGGATATTTTTTCTCTCTCTCTCTTCTCTACGACACAGTTTGGGACAAATTTTGTTTGCCCATGTGTGTGTGTGTGTGTACAGTTACATACGCACATATGCAAAAGGACATGACATTATATACATGTTTTTCCAAAGTAAAAGTATAGAAAACTTAATTTAGATTTTTAGTTGAAGAGAAGAAGAAGAAGAAGAAGAAGATGAAAAAACACCATTCAAAGATAAAATGACAGACAACACACCACGCGAGGTTACACCAACACTACCATTATCTGTCTGTGTAGTAGTATGTATGTACGTAGTGGTAGTAGTGGAGCTGTTGTTAAAGAGTTGCGTGAAAAGTTATAATATGTATACTAACTTGTAGTGAAAGAGTAAAGGGCACAAAACGGCAGTAATTTTTTTTAAACACTCATTGATATATGTGCATAACATACATACTATACTATAAACACAACCATTTTTTATACATTTTTATTTTCGCCACCAAAAAAATTCTTACTATTTACAACATTTGTGTTATGCACCTTTTATTTGATAAAAAAGCACATCACATCATAATATGTGTATATGTATATATGTGTATGACTCAAAGTAAGGATATATGGGAAGGATTGAAGGAGTGTAGGAGAATCTAAATCAAGGAGATTCGTCGTGTTCATAGTTCATAATGGTTAGTAATATGTATTCAGGAAGAATATAAAAAATATATAAACGACAAGCGTCTTTTTTAAGTTTTTAACCGCCGCTGTTTTGTTCCTCATGTGATCTTCGTTTTTTTTTCTTCTTCTTCTCTCTGCTCTCCTTCCCTTGACGACTTTTTGCTTTTTAAACACACATGCCTACTTTTTTCTGCTTGAATAACCGGGTGCACAAACCACCACACCACACCACCTATATTGAATCATCATCGTTGAATCTAGTATATATAGTAGTAGTTAGAACAGACAGAGGTGGAGGCAAGTATTTCAAAAAAAGCACACACACACACAAACACACTTTTATTTAATAGAAGGAAGAGAGACATAATATCACAAGAGAGAGACGGAAAAAGAAAGAATGAAAAAACATAGTCATACTCAAACAATCATGAAGTCCATGTTGTATTAGTATGAGTTAGCGAAAAAAAGTAAGGGAGAAGTAGAGAGAGAGAGAGAGCGAGATGACGACAACAACAACGTGAGAAACGCGTGCTAAAATAAGCTTTTTGCTATAAAACTCTCTATCTCACCAACTCAATCATCTTGACTTGTACATTAGTTCTTGTAACCGTTTTTGATTCTTGTAACCGTCTTGTACTCGCACATTACATTTTTGACTATATGCATGTTCCTTCTTCTTTTTCTTCCCCTTTATGATACAGATTGGATTTGTGCAATTTACAAGCAGAGATGATAAATAAAATTAGACTGCTTCCAGTTAACATTTTGTCCTTTTATCATTGTACAATAGTCGTGGGTACACGACGAAGCAGCAGCAGCACAGCAAACACAAAACACTAATGCATGCATGTCAGAAGAAAGCTACAAATAATAATGTATTCGTACTCACAATTTGTGAGTCACAAACCGTGTTCGTAGTACACCACCATACACCATACCCACCAACACCACCACCACTACAAGTGAAAATGGCACTAGGACGCAAGAACCATGCAACACGTTCATACATATAGCGCACATATAAAAAAATTACATTTAAACTTTTTTTTTGTCTCTCAAGAGACATTCACAATCACACAACCATTTGCTGCGCATGCTATTTTATTTGTACAGAATACCTATATGTGTGTTTATGTATTTTTGTGTGAGACGAAGCTCCTCCGCACACTCTCGCCCGCATCCCCCCAAAAAAAGCAGCACGTATGGTTTCTCACCGAGAAAAGGCAGCAGCAGGAAGGATGCATGGACACCTACAAAATATTCGGTGCAGGAGTTTTTCCGTTTGCAGGCGCGTGTGCAATTTCACTTGTAGCTCGAGAGAAGCAAAATAGATAACGTGCATGCATAAATATATACATATATTCATTCCTTTGGAGTAACAGGCATTCACATACAAGTAGTATTCCATATAAATATACCACATTATTATCATCATGATGATGATGCATGCGCGTAGAAGATTAAGAAAAACGTGGCGTGCTGCGGATCTCTCTCTTTCTCTCTCTCTCTCTCTCTCAAGATGCATGGTTTGTGTTGTTGTGCTATAGTTTTTTATACATAATAATGAACGCATTCGTACTTTTCGTTCTTAAAAACTGCAAAATGTGTCTTCAATTTATGTACATGCATCCATACGTCGCTTTATTTGCTACATCGTTGTAGTTCCAAGTGTGTTATGAAAACTGTACGTGTGTGTGGAAATCCCTTGTCTTTGTAATATGATGATGATGATGGCGGTTGTGCATCTAGTATTTGTACTCGGTTCTCAAGTTATAGGATGAAGAACAGCCGTTTTTAGATATTATTTCTTGTGCCTTTTCCGTCCTTCAAAAATAGCACTGAGTCAGCGACCCTGTTATTCCGTGATGTACTTTACGGAGAATCATCCTTTTTCATCCTCCGTGATGTTTTTTGAAAGTGAAAATAATAATAATGTCGTCAGGTTGACTTTAAAAATGGAAATAGGCAGTAGAAAATATGGAAAGGTGCATGCATCGTAAAAACAAAAACAACTCACAGTTTTTTAAGTATTTTAAATTTAAATGTGAACCAGTGTACAAATGCGTTAATAATATCTCATTAGATTTATTAGTTTATAAGTTTGATTTTAATTTAAGATGACTTAATCCTGGAAAAATTGTCCCGTTAAACTAAATGTTTAAACAATTTGGAGAAACTAATGACTTAATCTAGGTTATTATTATGCTACTTTTCTATATTCCTTTTGATATATTTTTTTTCCATTTTTTAAGTTGATCTTGTATGTCTGTCATTATAGTATTTTTTAATGTATACGATTCATGAAACTCGTTAAAATTTGAAAAGCAATATATTTAACGGTATTGTATTGTGGGAAAATGGTCGTGTGGGAAAAGGCCTAGAAGCTATTTAACTGTATCGACATTACATATTCCCTGCTTATACTACCATATTAACTACGTAGCAGTCAAGAAGAATATTTTTTCTTAAAGAAAGCATAATAATTTTAAATGTGAATTTGAAATCGTCTGTTGCGCAATGCGTTGTGCATACATTATCTTTGTTTGTCGGGCCTAATATTATGACCATCTTTTCACGGTTCTAATGACTTTCAGATTTTCTACTTTATTATTGTTTTTTTTTGCAAGTATGCATAATAGTTTCTTGATGTTTGTATATTTAAAACGGGTGACCGTCTAAATTGCATCTTGCATAAAATGTGCAAACGCCAAAATTAGTGACATGAAAATGCCTCCTCTGTAAAACCAAATATTACTAATACTATACTCCCAACTATAATAATAATTACTAAGAATGCCGCCAAATTTATCTGTAAATACTATCATTTGATTTGATAGTGAAATTTAACAAAAAAAACAAGTGGAAAAATTGGGTACGCAGTAGTACCATCACAAATGAATCACTTTGGTTGCACATCCGCTGAACAGGTTTTTTTTTTCATTCTGGATTTTTACGATTGGTTTTTTAACACTTTTATCTTAATTTATCTTGATTAACTTGAGATGCGACCATGATTTAAAAAAATAAATTGTATTTACCTTCTGCACAAACCTATTATATAGCTACTTATACACAGGAAGTGGACTGTGTTAGGAAAAATATTAAGTTACGTACGTGTAAGTAAAACGTCCATTTCACGCATTTATGTAAATAATACGTATTTGGGATTTTGTTGATAGACAAACTGACGCATTGATCAGCAGTAGCGTATTTTTGCTAAACAAAAAATTGAAAAGAGAAGAAAAAAAAACACGGTGTGTGAACCTGCTGAATATAATATCATTTGAGTTATGTTTCAAAGATGATGATAATATATTGCTTTAAAAGGTTACAGATACAGACATGGTGAGCATACGCCTATTTTAAGAACAATTCCACGATAATTAAGGAACGAAGCTTATAGCACCGTAAAAATACCGGATTTTTTTTCTTCTCTTATTTCTGTGGCTGTGTTGCATGTCGAATAATATTAATTATAACATATTGAACCAAAAGACGGATATATACATGCCTGAAGGTTTTTTAAATAAAGCGGTGCATGCTTGGTTCTCAAGTATTGGGAGTAGTGAGGGATGCTGTTGGGTTGGGATACAACACATTTTTTTTTAGATTGAGCCCACTATATAAGCACCCTATTAACGAGTTGAAAAAAAACAACACATTCACTAAAAAAACAGAGGAGAACAATGAATGGTACTTTTCTATGAATTGTAAACTAATAAAAATAACGAGACATGTGCGGCCATAATGTGTTCCGGAACTTTGAAGAGTTGGGCATAAACAGAAAAAAAAAATTTGTAGCAAAAAGAAAGGATGTTGGGTTCAAGATAAGATGAATAATATACTTTATTGTAAAAAAGAAGACGAAGAAGATACATCTGTGCATGGATTTTTGTACATGCATAATATATAAACATGATGGTGTATAAAGGTATACACTAAACCATTAATTAGCAGTTGCTTCAGTAAACCTGGGTTGACCCAGGATTATTATGAGGATAAATACCTGATATGATACGCCAGAGTAACAACACGTGCGATTTACTGGGTAACTAAGTCCCAAGCTGCGGAATTAATAAGTTTACTAATTCTAAAATTAAAACAACAACAAATTATTATATATTTTTTTTGATTGCAAGTTTTGTTCTTGTCTAATTTTTATCGGGGTGGTGTGCACTACAGTTGTCGTAATCAGAATTCTCATTTTGAGGTAAATAAAAAGTTCATCTATCCAAAAGAATTCTCAGACTGTAAAAGAAAAATAAATAAATACATAAAAAAAACTTTTTAGTAAAATCTACAATCTGTACAATAGTACGGTAAACTCAAACGAAACTGGTATGGTAGTAGTAGTAGAAGTAGTAGTAGAGAGGCCAACAAACAAATATGGAAGACACTGTGACATAATCATTTTTAATACTAAAGTCGCTAAGAACATACTTAAGAAGCATATAATAAACTGAAACTTTATTTGTATTCAATGCCCGTCTTGCTAAATATGTGCGTGCACAGATTTGATTCATCGACAGAATTTCTCTGCTGATCCCATCTCCCGGTCGTCAAACAGCAGCGTATATGCCTTTCTCACAAGCAAAAAAAAAACACGCAGTGTTTTGTTCATGAGAATATAGTAAAGCCGACCGGGATGATAATAAGCTAAGCAAGCCATAATATGATCATGAGGATGCTCGTCTTCGTCTTCTTCCTTTTTCATTGGAAAATTTTCCTCAGTGTTTAGTATTCATGCCCAGTAACACTTCCGCAAAATCTCTTGTTTCATTTAATTTTCTCCCTGTCAATCATTCCATAAAGAGCATACATGCATATTATATCATCTGGAGGTTCAATGCAGGTTAATAAGTTGTTTACGCAATATTGAATAAATAAAAATATTATTACGTGTTTGTGGTGTGCCTATATACGTATTTATTTTACCCATTTTATCGGGAGTAGTATTGTATTGTATGTTGTACGGACGTGGGACGTGAATGTGGCACAAAAATGCTTATTACTACTACCATGCTTCTTCTTCTTCTTTCTTCGTAAAATGCAAAAGAAGTGACCACTCTCTGTCACTTTTAAATCCCGGTCTTAAATGTGTACAACTTAATCTTTCACATCCAAGCTCATTGATCATTAGTCGGGAAAACTGGTCTGGTTTATTTGTCAATGTAGTGAAACTTGCAATCTTTAAAGGAATAATTTATTGTGGACCGTGTGTGCGCTTTTTCTAGGCATATTTGTGTATAGTGTGTTTGTTGACTGCTTATAAAGTACATAATATGTACATAGTACACATATCAATAGAACACGACAGTTGACACGATGCATACAGATTTAAGAGAAGAAGAAAAAAAATGGTAAAAACTTTATTATGAACTCAGGCCATGAATTGGTTGAAGAAAGAATCTTGTCAGGTATAATTAATTTCAATGACATGATTTGTATAATACCATCATCGTAATTGCTCTCTGTTCAAAATATTCAAACACAATTTTTTTTGGGCAGACTCCTTCATGTTCGATAACGTAAAAGTTTAAAAAAAAATTATCAAAAAAGTATACAACATGAAATCACATTTCTTTTTTGAAGAAAAAAAATGTTTGTTTTTTTGGAACAAGCGGTTTTGTGATAATTCAAACAAAATACGGACAGTTTATTACTTTTGTACAGCACGCTTGGTGGTGACGTGTAAATTTTTAATTTCAATTTAAAAAGTTCAATGGCATTGTATTGCATAATACTTGTGTTAGTTACATTGGATATGCACGGGAAGACGAATGCTATATTGTGATAATCATAATAATGCATTTTATTCATTTATTATTATGGCATAAAATAACCATTAGTCAAGTTGATGATTCTTCTTATCAAATCCCTTCTTTTTTTTGATACTCATAAATTTCAATGATTAAATTTTTAAGGGAAAGCATCCGTGTCTAATTAATGTTTTTTTTGTTGATATAATTGAAATTTTACGTTTTAAATTGAAAAATTAATGAAGACAATTAAGCACTAAAAAACTGTTAAATGGAAGCATTTAAGTGCTAATTTACCTATATGGGATGGATGATATCTGATGATGAGGATGATATGATGAGAGCATTATGTGTACTGTGTTGTCTAATAAACAGATTTGGTCTCAGATTTCAAGGATAATACAACACTAGTAAAAAAATAAAAATGATACAAAATGATTCACAACAAACAGTTCAAAAATATAATGTTTTACAATACACACGTGTGCCCGAGGCTCTATTAATTAATCAATCCTACGTACACAACTAGTATAAAGAAAGTAAATTGTACATACATTATTGCATCATGGATATGATGTTTTTGATCCATCTGAAATCTAGAAGCAAACTAGTAAATCTGTAAAGAACAAAAACTCTTTTTTTTATTATTATGATGATTACCTATTCTCGTACAAATCTGGAAATTGGAACAATGCCATTTGAAACATTAGTACAAAAGACCAAAAATAAAAAGATTTATTTTTTACTACTACTACTAATTCTACTACTAATACTTAATTGTAAGTACTCATTTTATAAAAAAAAAATTCTAATTTTGACAACGAATCTTTTCATTACCTTAGCAAACATCACACAAGCTGTAGTGTAGTAAAGTAACCATTTGCAGCGCTTGTTTCTTGAGTAAACCGACCTACTACCTACTATAAACATCATCATCATCATCAGCATCACCATATCACCAGTGGTGATTCACCACAACCACCACCATGCCATAAAAAAAAAAAAATTTCGTGGTATCTCATAGCAGCAGCAACAGCAGCAGCAAAACGGCAACGTGTATAGTAGATGCTAAAAATTATTATTACAATTTGTTTACAGCTTTTTTTGTTGTTTCTGATTACTTTCCTGGGAAACCAAAGGAAAAAAATCTTGTAAATCTACCTCTACCACCACCCCCACCAAAAAGTTAGAGGATCTATATAATTGCTAGTTTATATAGTAAAATACAACTAACTAAGAGGTAAACCAATTAAGCCATAAAATCTTTGTAAAGTGAGTGCTTCAAACCTAGGTGGTGGGGCCCATAAAAACAACGCTGCTTAGTGACTGTAATCTCGGGGATAATGAAGCCTTAAACTTTTTCATTAAGCTTTGATGTAACATTTTTATATCTTTTAACCTGTGCGTTTCATTATTATTATTATTATTAAAATCCATACTTTATTTTATTCATTTTCTTAGAAAAAAAAAATAGTTGTAGTTTCGTCTTCTTCTATGCACTCCCCTTTTTTCTCTTTAGAATTTTGTTTTTGTTTAAAATTATTATTATTTTTACCTTTCGTTTAAACAGATCAAAGAAGGATAGAAGAAAAGAAGGAGGATTTAAATGAGATTCTCTCTGCTTTTATTTGTTTTCTTCCTCTTTTTCTAATTGAATTTCTTTGTTTAACTGTTTTGTTGTCAGAGTGTAACTAACAAATGGCTGATAATAATATGATTCTTTGTAAAGATAACTCTAGAAATTTATGAGGAATGATGCTATTGTTGTGTTTTGTGTACCTATTTATATGCATGCACGTATGTATGTGTAAATGTACGTAGGTATGAAATACCACATAAATTTGTAATATAACATAAAATTTGAATTTAAAATATCAAATATGTATATATGCTGATAGTAGCTATAATACAGTCATGGTCATACATTTTTGTGATGATGATGATGATGGAGTGGTTGCGGTGTGGTAATGTGATTCAATCAATAAATTGTACATTACTTCGTACATTTTCATTCATTGTTTTTAAAAATAAAAAACAGAGTGCTCATCAAGAATGTTTTTCCGTGCGCGTGAAATCCAATCATCATAATTATCAACCTGTAATGTATGATGCATATGTATGCATGTATAAAACATGAAAAACTTGGATTGCATTGCAAAGTGTTAAAAAAAATAAGGAGCCCATTACGCACGGAAAAATGAAGTGTGCTACAATAATAAATAATAATAAAAAGTGCATTCCGTCTCAAGAAAAAAAACAAAAGATAATAAAAACTCAATGCCATGCACAAAGACCTGATCCTCCTGCAAAAGAAAACATTGTTTTCCTCTTGTTTTTTTTTAAACTTTCAATCTTGCTTTAAAACCGCAACAACAACAACAACAGCATCAGTAGTAGTGCAAGTAAAATAACAGGCAACACAGCCCATTACATATTATTGCTCTTTATTTATTTTCTCTAAAAAAACATTTAAAAAATGCATACATACATACATACATATGTACATAAATAATTTTTGTTATTGAATCAAAAAAGTCCATCAGTTTGTGTAGCGCTTGGGTGAATTGAATGAATGAAGAGAATGGCAAGTAAGTACAATAAGTATATATATGTGCACAAACACACACATCACACATGAGGCAGAAAAATGAAGAGATCTTTATCAAAGATCAAATAATTTAATTATTATGATTATATTACGGTGGTTTGACCACACGTTTTGTATTACTCACTTGCTTACTCTGCCCTATTATACCTTTACCAGAGAAGAACTTTTTTTTGAAGGAAAAAAAGTTTCACGTTTTGTTTTCTTTGCTGAGAGTTGTCTTCCTTCTTCTTCTTCTTCTTCTTCTTCTTCTCCACGTTCCCTGGTTTATTTATTTACTGTTTTTTTTTCTACTTTTTCGTCTTCTGTACATAATCTTCTGTGCTTATGCATTCAAGCTATATTTTTTTAGATTATTATTTTTTCTTTGAAAACTCAAAGTGAAGTGGAGGATGTGTTTTTTTTTTCATAAATATTTTTTTCCGTAATAATATATGTAATGCAAACAGACTTTTTTTTTATAAAAGAAGAAAAGAATACATATATCTAAATCTTTTTTGTTTGTTGAGATATCTTGATTTCTGCATGAACAACAATAACAGATTTCTTGCAGATGATGATGGTAATAGCGGGCTATATATATACCTACGTATTATATGCATACATTTGTGTATATACCTATTTATGTTGTAATGAAATGTTGTTACATAATTCTTATTCACACTGTATCACCACCACCACCAGCACCACCCCGCCGAAAAAAAAAATTGTACACACACAACAGCAGAGAATAATACAAGATGTAGGAGTGCTTTGAAAGAAAGCTATTTATATTGTTTAATGTCTAGAAAAAATAAATCGTATCAATCAGAGAGAGGGAGAGAGAGAGAGTTCTTTTTTTTAGTAGACAGGTGGCTTGACTTGTTGAATCCTCAACTTTGTTTCATGAAATGAACCTCAATAATAATAATAATAAAAATACTGAGACGTTAGTACATTCCTTCTTCTGCTTCATTTTTTTTAGACCTGACTTCACTAGAAATTAAAAAAAAATACTACACATCTGCATAAATATTACTTAAGATTTTTGAGGAAAAAATATGTATAGATATTCAATCAACTTAAAACTTAATCCGTGTGATGGAAATGGCTTGAAACACGGGTAGGCATTCTAATAAGATCAAAGATTAGCTTGTCTTGTGTGTGTATTGTGTATGTATTATTTATATATATGTATATGTGTGTATGAATGTATTATGTAGGCATGTTTGCAGATCGATGGCTATCTTTGATGATCACTTGAAAAATCTTGATGAATTATATATCCTCTGTGCACTGCGCTGTGAGCGAACAAAACTTTATGCATCGAAAATTACCTGAAAACGCACCAGCAGCAGCAATAACATGTAGGCATAATGCATTCGGATTATTATCATATGAATACCTAAATTTTTTGCCTATTCTTTCATTTCTCTCTTTTTGTTATGGCTTGAAATAATATTAGCACCCCAAAAAAGTATAATAATAGTAAAATAAGAATATACGACTGGTCGAAAATTATTCTAATTTTAAATGTAAATCACGCTATCATCGTCGTCATATAATTATCATCGGGATGAGTTGAGTAATAAAATTATTCGTAAAATGATTCCTTCTTTTTTTTCTCCTTTAAAAAAAATATTCCATCATCCTAATTTTATTATTTTCCTTTGAGAGTGTTCAAGATTCCTGTGGTGTGATTTGTACGTTAGGAAGAAAAAAATATTAATTAGAAATGAAACCTAAATGCGTTTTATATATATTAATACATGATATATTTTTGTTGCACAAAATAGATAAAGGAAATAAATGATCATCTATCTTATTTTTCTGTATATTAGTATTATTATTTTTTCGTATAATATAATTATTCGTTTATAGCTCCATCATCATCTTTGTAGTACTTACCTTTCTCCGTTCAAAACTCTGCTGGTGGCTATCAGTATGAAAAAAAATTGAAATTGATTACGCCGCCCTCTTATATACTATATATTTTTTTTAGCTTGTATGATGTCTATGTACATAATAGGTTGTTCCTGTGGTTGTATTTTTTGTTACTTTCTCATAACATGGTTTGTAAAAAGAGTTATCTTAATGGCTTTTGATGGTGTTTGACTAGAGTTTTAATAATGGTAATTTTAAAAATTGTAATGGTAATAATGACCAACTGCCAATTTGGATTTTGTTTAAAGAAAATAATAATAATAATAATAATAATAATAATAGTAAAAAAGGGTGGAAATATTTTGAATAACTGCTTCATCCGGAAGGTGGAGTAAGGAGATCCACTTGTGATTAGACACTATCGTTTTTGTGCTTGTGTATATGTGTGTATTTATATGATTGTGTGCTCATTAGATTTTTTATTTAGATATAAGAATACAGAAACCTGTGAGAATCACAGGCTGTCTAGTTTTAGAAACTGTTTTGATCATTTTAGATATTACAAGGGCTCCATTGCCTTCCCATATCTGCTCCCTCCACAATTACCCCGATCCTACTAACCTCATAAGTTCCATGCTAATCCTAAATACTACAGAACATGTCAATATGCCAGACAGCTTTTAAAAACAGTAAACTCCTTAAATTGTAAATAGAGTAAAGGGAATCAAAAAGTACTGTGGTGGTGATATGAGAAAGCGGTGGCAGATGAACTCGAGGTTCCGCGACAGACCAAGCTTTTATGAGATAGACGTTACGTAAACTAGGAACGAATCATTATACATTACATTATATATCCGTAGAAACGGCAAGATTGGACGATAAGTTGGATATAAATCTTTAAAAAATAAAATTATATCTAGTTTCCTCAGTTTCCTGTGCATATATTGCAGGCACAATGAGTTTCGATAAATTTCAGGACCAAATCGATTACATAAACCAAAAAAAAAACAAATCCATATTATATGCATGAAAAAAAAGTATCCATGTGTTTGTTTAAAATTGTTTAAGTAATTTGTTTTCTATAAATCTTGAAATAATTACCGATGACTTAATTTTAATCAAATGATTAAACTCTTTCGGGGATTATTAGAACGCCGAATATTTGAGAATATTTTTTACTTTTCCTCGTTGATATATACATAATATTTCTACTATAACAACAACAAACCAGTAACTAAATAAAAAGAAGTCTTGTAAATAATAATGATGTGATATGGTGGTGGTACAAACACACATGCACACGCTGCGTTCCTAATGCTGAGAGAGAGGGAGAGAGCTACAAAGTTTAAGCACTTATTTAACTTACCACGTCACATTCACTCAATCTTGTGTTCTTTTTTTTTGCTGTGTACCTTGTAAGACCACTTTTTCCTTCACTTCAATAATATCATCATCATCATCACCACTATATACTCTGATCATTTCTTATATCAACTGACTCAAACCTCTTTTTTTTTGCTTGCGTTGATCATCATCATCATCTTCATCTTCAAACACACACAAGAACCCAGCTTGGGATGCTCTACGAGCACAATAGCTTGTCAATAAAAACAAGCAGAAGGTAACTAAAGAACCACAACTAGTGCCCTATGCTAATTGCCATTTTGCTACTGGTATTACGCATCCAGTTGCAGTTGTGGATGTGGTATCATGAAAGTCAGTTAGTACCACCTTATCTCTTTTTTTCCTTCTCTCTCTCTCTCGTTGGATTTGTTGGGGTCGGTAATTGTCATCGTAATATGCAGTGATGATCATGATGATGGAGCGGTCCAAAGAGTAGAAGTTGGATGCATATTATTCAAGTGATGTTGATATAAATTCATTAATCAAATACTCCTCGGCTACTGAGTGATGCAGGTACTGTTTAAGAAACAGAGTTGTGAGTTGCAAAAAAAAGGTTTTAGTAGATTTATGTAACAACAAGAATGAGAGAGAGATGTAGTTTCGGAAAAACATTACTATTGGGATATACGAATGTATACATAATCTTTTTTTTATTCTCTCTCTCTCTCTCTCTCTCTTTTGCTCTATTATATTTGACTCTGAACTAATGCATGAAAATCAAAAGGGTTGAAAGAAATGATCAAGATTATAAGAGATCTCACAGGTGCAGTAAAAATTACAAGCTAAAAATTCTAACATATACATAAAGGCTATAATTAGGCCGATCTCGTTCCGAACCATTCATTTTAAATTCAAATCTATTTTTCCCTGTCGCATTCACGATTTTTTTTTCATTAAAAAAAACAGTGTTGCATGCTGCATCTTCCACAACACCACTCTGGCAAAAGAGGGCAATCTCTGGATCAATTTAATATTCGGATTGTGTACTACCTGAATATGAAAAAAAAACAACAATAAATGCCTATATAACGTTTTTAGTTGCATTTCATATTTAATTTCCCTGATTGTCAGGGTAGTAGTATATAATAAATAATGAATGTTTGCACTGTAACCAACAGTTTGGCTCAGCATGCTCAATCAAACCTGTCCATTCCAAGAAAATTGTCTTTTTTTTTCAGTGCACCACTATCACAAGAGTCGATTGGTAATATTTATTTATTTAAAAAAAAAAAAAAGTAGAGTTTTAAATTGATTTAGTAAGGGGGTTTCACATCCTTTTGGTTTTATTCACAGTGCACATGATTCATCATAATTACTCATATAATTTTTTGTAAGAAATAAAAAAATTAAAGCTTAATTAAGATTTATTTTATTTTTGGTTTGTTTGGACTTTTACTAAGGGCCCTCGTAATTCACACAACTCCAAAGTTTACAATGTTTAGCATGCGGATTCATTTTTGGTATGCAACACGCGTCTTTATTCATTTGGAAATGTTTTCAAATAAAAAGGGTAATGATCACAGCAGGCCAAATGATCTCTAAACATCTTTGTGTTTTAATTTCTGAAATAGATGCAGAAAGGTTCATTAATCACTAAAATGATTCTTTGATTCATCACCACGCTCGAGTTGCTTTAGTAGTTGCTAAAAAAAACTGAAAATGAATGGAGGTGGTCATACATTTGACCACAAAGCAGCAAGAGATGTGGTAGTAGTAGTAGTAGTAGTAGTAGTAGTAATAATGGTACCAGTAAATAGCTGATGTATATATATTACTAATTAGAGAGATTATTTTATATATTTTTATGTGTAAAGTTATAATATTTCGTAGGGGTATCTTATGTGTATGTATGTGTGTAGGTGCAAAATATGTATGTGTAACTATTATAATCACGGTACAGCAAAAAAAAAATTGTTCCAATTGTAATCGCTCTCCAGAGCAGAGCTAGAAAACTAAAACAACAACTTGTTTGCTCTGAATGTATTATCGTAAATTTAATTATTAAGTGTATGAAAAACAAGCTCATTCAATACATAATGAGAAGAGGATGATTGGCAGAACAAAGTGGTTAGCATCCGGAGTCATTAGCAAAGTACACCTTTGGAATTTTTAGACTTATTATAGTTATTATTGCAAAAAATAAATAAATTTAGCCAGAAAGAGAGGAGCAGGATACTTACTCCTGTGCTTTTTTTTCAAGGTAAGTCATTCTCAATTTTTACGGATCATAACTTTATTACATTTTTTGTTGTTGTCAATGATTGCATTCCTTTGTTTTATTGCGCTTATTATTTGCTCTAATTTAAATGAATTAAACGTAGTTAAGTTTGGGGTTTTCTCCTCTACACAACCAAGCCTTATCTTATTAACAAGGCTGTCCACTACTGCCAATATAGTCATTATTCTCTGTATTATGTACCCAAGTAAAATTAATTGGCAGAACACAAGGAAAGCTTGTATTAAAAATATTTTAAAAAAAAATACCTTGTATGTATGCATGTATGTGGTATGTGTATAATTAATTATTTGGTGAATGTGGATCTCCAAAAGTAGCGAAAACGTCCTAGTTTTGTTATTCTGATGACATACAAATTTCAAATCCAGCTTTGAAACATTCTATTGTGCTTGTCTTCCACAAAAATGACAGAGAAACGAAAACAAAGTCAACATGTAAGTGGCACCATAAGTGGTTGTTGGCTTCCTCTACAATAGCCTAATTGAACCCCGAAGGCTTATATACAATATGATGTGATTAGATTTAGATTAGTGTTTCTTTTTCCAACGAAAATGAAACAGCGTTGCTGCTGTAGAGGGATTATCTATTAAATATATACTCACATGCTCATCCTCCCACAAAACAGTGTTGTGTTGGGTAGGGGGTGACGGAGAGAGAGACGGAGAGAGAGAGAGAGAGAGAGAGAATGAGATGATTCATTTATAAATTACTTACTTTCTTTATCAATGATATATGCTCATTTGATGTGTTAATAATTATACATTTTTTCTGAATAATAAAAAAAAAGTATCTAATTTTACATCTGATGTAACAACTTTGTAACACTGTGTTACACCACAACTTTGTGAAGGTTTGCAAAATATTATGTATATACATAAGTACTTATGTATTTTAGTATCAGTTAAGGTCTGATAATTCCTTTTATTCTGCTTCTGTTTAATAACAATATATCTATGGTATATATGTTTCTTTCTCCTTAAATATTATTTTTTTGATGATATTCTGTGTAATTTAATGGGCATTGTTGTGTTTGGGTGATGTACATTGTGCACATCATTTTGTATTATTTTTTTCTGAAATGCGGACCTTGTCTACTTAAAAAATCTTTTTTTTTACCTACCGGGTTTTAATAAGTTTCGATAAAAAAAAAGTATGCAGAGAGAGAGAGAGAGGGACGGTTTATTAATATTCATCTTATTTTTTTTATGCGATCATTGAAACCGAAACTTGTATTATTTATTATGATACATAAAAAATATTTATTTATATAAATATATATAGGTATTTATTTTTCGGTGGTATGTATGGTGGTGGTCCAATTCAAAAAAAAATATTTCTCTTCCAAGTAGCTTTTCTTTTGGCTTGCATGTTTGCAAAAAAAGGAAACATAATAATAACCTGTACATAAATATCAAACACATAAATATATCATCTAAAGGTTTATAAATACATGTATACTTTATTCTACATGGCTGCTACTACATACTACTACTGCTAGATTTTTTTTCAAAGTATGCAGTAATAATTTTATCTTCATATTATATGGCCTTTTTATGGTAGTTTCACAACATATTTCTCCCGTGTGTGATGTTTTAATAACAATGCTGAGTGACCACTACACATGTGGTGGTGGTGGTGGTGGTGGTGGTGTTTGTATATAATAATATGTGTGTGCAGGGATGTGCATATCAGCCATAGTCAATCAGTAGCTATTATAGGTCGGAGGGTTCTTCCTCCATTTATTATTATTCTCTCTCAAAGAGCAATAAATTTTGAGCTGATTTCTTCTAAAACTAACTTGATAAAAGAAGAGCATTAGTTAAAAAATAATGAGAAAAATATACATGATGATTGTACTGTTAGACAGTTATTGCGTCGTTAATATATGTAAGTGCGTAGAAAGATAAATATTTTAGTGGTAAAAGATCTGTTCTTGATATATGTAGGTAGGTAGGTATATACATCAAGAACATCTTTCGTAAGAGGAACATTGTCTTTTTTGAACATTTTTTTTTTGTGTAGGGGATTGCGAGTGTCAGGTAGGTCATGGATTTGAGAAAAAAGACAGAATTGACGCTGATGATGATTTGAATAAATATGTGTTCAAAAATAGAGATGTCGAAAAATATATTTAAAAAATATATTTTTAGCTTAAAAATCGATAAAAGTTGTGTTTTTTTTTCTCCTGTGGTATAGTTTATGTAAAAAACTGCATGCTAGAACTTGTGTGAAAATTATGCAATGTTGATGCATTTTATGCAAAAGGAGCAAATCCTTTATGGTGTAAAGCTACCAATTTTACTTTTCTCCCAAATCTTTCAATGGTACTCAGCGTTGGAAAAAACCCACTGTTTTTAGAAAATACATTTGTTTTTTTTCTTTTCATTTTGGTGCTTTTGCACTTGTGGATAGTATGTCGTTTCATGCTAGTTAAGTACACACACATTAATTATATTCTACGTGGATTTTGGTTGATACATTTTGTACATGTTACTCTGTTGCATTATTACTATTATTAATATTGCTATTTTTGCCTTGACGTAACTTCTTGTCCATTCATAAAAATAAAACTGCATCCATGCCACCAAAAAAAACACACCATTAAGTACCAGACAGAAATGATGATGATGATGGTTAAAATAGTACTGTGCCGTGTAAATACGTAGTTACATAAATATATAACGAAAATGCATCTGATAACCCGCTTCTCTTCAATCCTGTCTGGCTTCTTAATAATAACGACTTGAAAGAGAATACGAGAAGCATTATCATCATCGGCAGAAGAAAGAGCAGCAGCAGCAGCTACAGATAGATAGATTATCAAGGTAAAAGAGTTAAACAAGTAGCGAATTTGATCTATATTAGGTACATAAGCCGAATATAAGTATTATTATGTCTTGTTTTATTTTTCGGTATGAAATTTTATAAAATGAAGAGATTGTTAAAGTAGCCAAGCAGCAGCAGCAGAAGTAGTTGTAGTTGTATTAGTAGTAATAGATGTGCTGCTGCTGCTGCTGTTGCTGCTGCTTCTCAGTTTACAAGCCCAGCAGTCTTCTTCACAATGAAATTTGAAACAAGGGAAATAATGTATGAATTGTAGGATGATGATCATAACATAATAAAATTGTTTCAGTACATTTAGAAAATACCAGGTATAATTGTTACGTTTGCGTTGTTGTTGTTGTTTTGTGAGTATACAAGGACTACATGTATGTATATCAAATCAAATGAAGATTGGATTTTATATTACATAAATTGCATAAGAAAATGTTGTTTTTTGTATGTGTGTGTGTGTGTGTGCTCATGCCAATACATATATACATTCATGGTGCATTTCATAAATAGCATTTTAGGTGGTGTGTGTGTGTGTGTAGTATGTGCAAGCATAATATTATTTATCTTTATTTTGTAAAAAAAAAATACAAAAAAAAAACTTTTTCTCATTTACTCATTCATTCAACAACTATTTAAAGTAAAAACCTATTGAAAGGCGCACACGGGAAATGTTATTTCTCTCCATCTTCTGGTCACTTTACTGGATCTCAACAAAGCAATAATAAAATTAATAGAAAGATAAATTTGAGAAATAATTGACTGATTTTTTTTTGTCCTGAGCCAGTTTACAATTTTTTAAATTGAACAATAAAAATATAGAGAAACAGTGATTTAAAAAATAAATAGTGCAAAAAATACGTGTATTTTAACAAGAAGAAAAATTGTGGAAAAATTCAAAGAAGCATAGTTTTTATTTGTAAGTTTTTTTTTGCATGTGTGTGTCTCTCTCTCTCTCTCTCATCTGGAAAACATACTATATACCTAGCGACATGTCTATGATTGTGTGCGAATGTTTTTGTGCAAGTGTACTTTGTAATGGAGTGTCAAGGTGTGTGTAGCATGTGGCGGATGAAGCTAACATCATTGTTGCTCATTCATTGTTTCCATTTTATAGCTTTCATTGATGTGAAAGTAGAGTCAGATGGAGATTGCTCCACAACTCATGCCAAGCTATAAAGGTTGTGAGGCATGCCAATAAGGTTTACAACTACATACATATATATTATTATTATTATTATTATTCAGTATACCAAAAAAAACTTGGCCAACTTTATTGTACTTGCCTAATGAAAACTTATTTCATTGAATTTAATTATTTTCAAATGTGAACTTGTGTGTGTGTGTGTGTGTTGGGGTGATTTTAAAAAGTTTTTTTTATGTATATTAAAAGTGAGTGGCTAATTGGCTACTAATTTTGTGATGATATTAATTAGTTAACTGGATTGTTTATTGCTTACACACGAACCGTGGCATTTAAAATTGCACATGAATTTAAAAAAGTGTATTTAATGTTGAAAAAAAACAAGGTTGGATAAAAAAAGGAACACACATCACTCTGGTGGTATATATTTATATTCGTTTTTTTTTCTCTACATTTTACTTCTATTTTTTCTTGTCTTTTATATAAATTTTTTTACGTCACGGTTGATTCATCCGACATCCGCTGTGCTCCTGCTGTACATAATGTTTTAAAATGTGATAATAATGAATGATGTGTGATAATAATATGTATATATACATTTATATACAGATGACCGATAAATATATTTTTTACCCCTGTAATTTTTGGTTAGACTACAAATATGAACCATATACTCTCTTTGCCCTGCTAATTTCATTAAATATCCCACTTACAAAGTTTTACTTTTAATCTTCAAGTCGCCTCATTAGTGTAAAGAGGTGAACATATCTGGCAGTCTAATCAATTATCAAATTACACAGGGAAGAGCGATTAGAGCTCTCTTTACATCTTCATTATTCGACTATATAATATATGTACCTATTAAAATGTACATTTACTAAAATGCTCAATTTCTTGGAAACTCGAAATCAAGCAGTCTGCTCCGCTCCTACCATAATAATAATAATAATAACTGCTACTACTATTCTTCTTCGTCTTCTTATCTTCTTCTTTTTGCGTGCCGCGTGCTAGTGTCGATGTCCGAATTGCATGGATGAGTATATTAGATTATTACTTATTACTATTATCAAATAAGTGTTATTGAAGGTAGCAGACAGACAGTCGGCGTCTGTCCAATAGGCAATAACAAAAAAGAAAAGAAAATATATAACGATTTAAAAAAAAGTAGAAGCTAGATTACCTTTCTCAGATAATCCACACAAAAAAATAATAATGATGGAGGGAGAGCGAGCCTTTACGTTCAGATCTGATCATATTTTGGTTTTTCTTTCTCTCTTGCTAAAAAAAAAATACTCGGACTGATTGAAAAACAGCTTTCCCTACAAAACAAGATGGATGGAGTTGCTAATTGAATATCCTGTCGATTACAATCATGACCAATTTTCCGACTAAAATTGTTAAAAGATTAAACAAAGAAATAAAAAAAGAGTAATTGGTAATATTCAAAATGAAAAGAGAAGGGAATACTATATCCAATCAAAAATGTATTAAAAAACAATAGAATATTGTAGTTTATTATTTCCATCCAGCTTTAATTACTTTGTGTGCAAATTGGTTACCTCATTAAAAAAAAATTTTTTTTTTGTTATGTGGCAATGTGAAATGTGTGTACCTTGAAGTAGTCGCGTACAACAACTTAAAAAAAAATTTTATGTGCAGCCGAAATAAGTAATATCATTTTAATTGGTATATTTGCAATATCACTATAAACAGATTACAGAGAAACACATGCAATGCAATGCATGCAATGCAAACACATGCAACTTACGCGCCATTATGTGTGAAGTAAAACAAAAAAAAATATATATTACGAATGATTTTTTTTATTAAACCAAACATTGCCAATTCAAGGCAAGTCAATTACTTAAAAGTGTTTAAAAAAATATGTATATATATACGTGTGTATGCATATTATTATTATTCCTCTAATAATAATTAAATTAATTATATATTTTTTTTGGTGTTGTATAGGTATTTTTGTGTACTTCCACAATTTGTTTCTTTTAGTGAATTTATAGTTGAAAGTGACTACTAGAGTGCTACTACAACTTGCTACTGACTACTTATCAGCAACTGACATCATCATAATGTTATTGTGGCATTTTACCAGATTTTTGCGTAAATATTTGACGCGATTAGTGCCAAAATGTAGAGAAAAAAATAAGTATTGAGCCAAGTTGTTTGATATTATTATATGCCTGTTTCCCTCTCACTGCCAAACAGTAGCAAAACACACACACACACAACAGTTGTTTCAATGAATAAAAAAGTTTTTGAAAAAGTCACATCCCAACAATATGTAATCTTTGGCAGCAAATATAAGTAAAAAACAGCAGCTTTCATTCACAAAAAAAAATCTTAACCGCAGCCGCCGCAACAACTTGGCGGTGTTTGCACTTGAAAGAGAAAAGGACCTTTGAAAAAAATATATTTATTTATTTATTTACTTTATTGTCAATGCCGTATTTTTTTCTATGCGTTTTGGCATTGCCATCGACAAAATCATTTCCAAATTCCAGAAAAAAAGAAGATTCACTATCACAAGTCGATTAACCCCAACTATTTTTATTTGTTGTGAAGAAAAGTGCATTCGTATCCCAATTTCCTAGTTATGTATGTGATGTGTGTGTGTGTGTGTGTGTGCATATAAAAAAATGGTGCTTTTCTGGCTTCAGTTTCTGGTATCATCTGTGTGTTCTATCTGCTGGCGATGGGTCATCAGCAGAGAAGTTTTGCCAGAAGTCTATTCCAAGAACACGGTCGTGTGTTTGCCATCTTTTTTTTTACTCGCATTTATCGGCACGCACAAGAACCGCATGTTCCTTTACTAAAAAAATGTGTGGAAAGGTCAAGGTCTTTAGAGAACTGTCTCTCTTTCTTGCCAATAATGCGTTTTCCTTCTTTTAAAAAACTGTGCGTTTCCGCCGGGATGAGTGTATGTGTGAGCCTCATCTTTCACTACACATAATATATACACACACTTGGCTGACATTCCGATCATCATTTCAATCTTTTATTTTTATTTTTTTACTCTTTTGATACATCAACTATCCCAAGATGATACATAAAATGTAGTTGATGAATTTGATGGATGGTTGTCTATATTTTTTTTATTAGTAAAAAATATATATGTAGCATATCAAATAGCATGTAAAATTTAACAGGATGTTCCATTCATTCATTCTTGTTTCAATAAACTTTCAGGAAATCTGTGTTAATCTATATGATGATGATGATAGTGATTAGCGATATATCTGCTGGTACCTGAAATACATGAAAAGATCATCAATTCCCATTCGTAATTAAGAATATAATCTGCGTTTTAAAACAATAGCCATATTATAATCAGCACATCAAATGGCCACTTTTATTGTGATGTCGGGTTTTTAATAGGCTTCAAAGATAATGACATCATCCATCCATCCATCCATCACACACACACACACACACACACACACACACACACACACACACACACACACACACACACACACACACACACACACACACAC
>JAHZNC010005157.1:0-10191 GCA_027744095.1 Zhuqinia jingwanae | reverse complement strand
TTGCCATTTTATACCAAACCGAAAAAGGTAGAATCAATATTCAGGTCACTCGACAGAAGAAAAAAAATTGACTTCTGTGCTCCGTTTTACTGGTCAGTACAGTCATGTCAAAAAAATGTGGTATACTAAAGGGACGGCATGGCATGTAGCGTGAAAGTGAAAGGCGTTTAAAAAAAGGTGTAATACAAATACAGAAAGCATGGAAGGAAGTACTGTAAGATAAAAAAATATGAACATGCTTCTCAGGTAAACTTATTAATTGCATGACTCATGACGGGGACACAAAAAAGCTGATAAGAAAAAAATGTACACAAACATATTAAACGCACAACTAGACTAGTTTATGTTTAAAACAAGCCGTTTTACAATTTACTGACAGTGAGCATGCATGCCTGCATGCATGCAATGCTACATGTATATTTACTCTTTAACCAATAAAAAGTAATAACAATTACCGTCATCATCACTCGCTAAAGCTATAGCCATCATGATTCTGATCGCCATTATCATCGTCATCGTCAAAAAAAAATTTGTAGTGGATTACATGCCACCCTGAAGAAAATTTGGTGATGTGGGTCCGATCCTGCTGTTTTTCTTTGCTTTTGCATTCCTGCATGAAATGTGAAGGAAATGTACTAAAAAAATATCGTGCGTTTCAGCATTCAATCTTTTTGTCCATTCCATTTTTGTCCGGTTCGGTGTATTGGCTTATGGCATGATATTTGATGTGAGAGGTAATGAACTAAGCAACTTGTTTTGTGTTTTACTTTTAGATACCTATATATATTCACCCTTTCAATTGTGGAAGTTAAAATGGAAATATTTCCTCAAATCTGCATTCAATATAATTTACGTGGGTCAAGTGTGCCTATAGTTCAAAGTCTACATCACTAGATTTCAACCAAGCTTCCAATCTGATCTCTGGGTACTTTTCCCATTGGATTTTTTAAAAAATTGAGTGGATTGAAAATTACACCAACTAGAAAAAGTTGAGTTGACTGTATTATTTTGATACTGTAGCATTTTCTCATCTTTTATGTTAATTATTATCATGATAAACGTTATAGTTTCCTATGTATGGGCTTGTACTTACTTTTACTTGTGGGCTTGCTTACGCTTGCCTGATTTTCTTTAACAGATTAGTTTAAAAAATTGCATTTCATCTTTATCAGTTGTTGTTGTAACATTTTTAATGTCTTATTATTGCCGAATAATTCCCAATACATTTCTATCTAATTCCCTTTTCTTTTTCTCATACTTTGCCCCATAATGTATATTGCATTATACTTAGCACATAAAGCTAAAATGTAGACTACCCATAGTATTTTTTTTTACATTGACAATACAATTTTCACAGTCTAAATTTGGTTTTGAGAATTTGTTCGTAAGATTTTCTTGTTCAGTTGATATAGGTGAGATATGATTGTTTATTACAATATTGGTTAAAAAGCTTGTGAGCATTTGAAATGTTGAATGTGAAGTGAAATGCATGTATGTATATAGGACGAGGAAAAACTCCAACAAAAAATAGTGATACGGCTTATAACCAACTTGCCATTGTTGTTTGTGTAATACCATAGCGTATAGCGTACAACAACATACCATATCAATCTTAGCACAATCACCCAAATTGCTTGAATGATTCCATTGATTCATTCAATAAAAAAATAAGAATGCATTCAATGCATCAACTACAACAGCACCTTCACATTTTTTCCTAACAAATCTCAAGCAACTTGTTCCTCATCTTCGTAGTCAACTCGGCAAATAAAGAAGCTTTCTGTGGATGTCTAGTCAGGACTCTGAAAACGTGTGTGAACATTACAAACAAAACTGTAAGAAATCCCGAAAAAATAAGCTCTATATAGTATACCCTCTGTGTACGAGTACAAGGTTCCCTTTCAAATCAAAATTGAAATGGATGGATTTTGGATTTGGATGGATAGTAAAAGAGAAGAGTAAAGCACGTTGTTGTTGTGTAACAAAACAAGACATGACAAAATGAACAAAAGGGAATTCCTGTTCGCGTAAAATGGTATCAACATCATCATCATCACAGACAGCAGTAGTAGCAGCATTTTCCAGAGATGCTGTTGATGATCATCATCAAAATGCAATCGCATGACCATTGTCAATATTGAAAATGGTCGTCTCGTCATCTTTTTTTTAAGAAGAGATTCAATTCACTCTTCCATACACATACTTGTCTATATGGTTCTTTTCACTTATTTTTTTTCTGGTTTACTTTTTGGTTGAAGGTCGGGTGATATAAGAAGAAAGAGCCTTATTGTGTCTTTGTTACTCGTTAGTTGGCCTATGCCTATGGGCATTTTTAAAAGGAAAGAAAAAGTGGGTGAGTGATTTTTTTCTCTCTCTCTCTCTCTTTACAAGAAAATCTGTGAATGGATGGGCACTCACAACAATATCACAATAGAGTTCTCCTTTGGAATGGTTATTTGGCATGATAGTAAAAAAAAGTATACAAAATGTATCACAACACAACTGTCCAGCACCAAAACATATTATATGACACCCTGTAGATTAGTAAAGTGAAGGAGGTGGGATCACCCAGAAAAAAAAACACATTCTTTTCCATCTTGGAATGATTATGATGGAGCAAGAAAGAATAAGATGTCCTTTTTTCTCTGGAAAAAAAGCAAAAAACTGAAAAGAAAAAAAGAAATCCTGCTGATTCGGCAACAGCAAAAAGATATGGACAAGATGCTGAGACGAAAGAAGATGAAGAAGAAGAAGAAAAAAGAAGATGCCATTATCTAAAAATGCTGCCACTGCTGTTAGAGTGGACAAGTGAACTACATAACTACACAAGAACAACAATGAAAATAATGTGTAACTGGACGAAGAGGGAGAAGAAAATAGTAAAAGTGCCAAGTACATCATTTTGCGTGTGGGAGGAGGCGTAGGAGACCCCAAAAAAAGAAGAAGAGAAAAAGAAAATACGCTTATGTTGTTGTTGTTGTTGTTGGCCTATATATTCAAATACGTAAAAAATAAACTGTGTGACTCAATCTAGTTTGTTGTAGTCTGGCGGACTGGACTGCTCTCTGTTGTGTGGCTGGATGTATTGTTGTTGTGTATTTTATTTTATTGAAACTAGGCGAAAATGGAGTAAACATAATAAAATATAACCTTAGTGGTGACGTCGACCATGATGATGATAATGTTCATGAGAAAAGTTGGAAAACTTTTGCAAGTCTAAGTAAGCAAAAAGTTAAATATAGAGAGAGAAGAAGAAGAAGAAGAAGGGAATGTTATGGAATTGTATTTTGTGTTTGGAATGCACAAGAAGCATTTCTTTATTAGTTTACAATGATATACAATTGAGTTGCAATATTGTTATGGGGTACGTTTTTTTTTCAAAAAAAAAAGCCAAATAGTAGAAGAGAGTAGAAATAATGCTTTTTTTCTGAGTAAATTGGGATAAAAGAAAACACGACATTTTTTTTGAATGTTTACGATGAAGCGTCTACTCCACTACTCCACCCACTAAACCATTAGTACTATCTAGCAAGTACTTTAACTGGCTTAATTGATATTTTAGTACACAAAAGTAGCAACTATAACATTTTCTTCCATAACTAATTATACACATTACTAAGATAGGGAGGACAAAATATAATGTATCGCATAATTTTCATTAGCTTGATCTTGATATTAATAGACATCCTTTTAGACAACATTACTGAAGATTTCTTAAGGTTTTTTAAAAACCCGGCTACACTTTCAAATGGAAGAGTTTGTAGGGGGGCTATAATGTCAGGCGGGTTAAAATTCAAACTTGAATGTTTATGCGTTTTATTTTATAGAAAATTATTTTATAACACAAATACAGCAAAAATTGGCACAATTAGACCAAATTAACTGTAAGACGCTTCTTAACTTGACTATTATAATGTTGTTGTTACCATTATTGATTATGCAATGCAGCCTAATTGGAATGTACGTGGTACCCAGCAACCCAGCTATAAATTAAGGCAAGCTAAAATTTCACATTTCGCCAAGAAGGCTATAAATCAAGGGGGCGTAAATTTTACGGTTTTACGGTATGTACAATTTTACATTCTGAAACGTAGGATCACTAGTTACTAGATCATGGCAAGGCATACAGGAAAATCTGTATCATTGGATCTCTATATAGGCAAATTATCAAGTTAAACATATATTCGTGTAGGCCTTGGATCATGGCAGTTATAATAGGTAGAAAGTTCATAAGATTTATTTTGTTCATTTTGATTCCTTACGAACTTTTACATACACTAAAGATAATGGAATCAGCATCATGTGTAAACAACCTACATTCGATTCAAAAGTCTATAGGCCACTAATACAATTAATTTGGCTTGTGGTTTACTAGACAAAATGTCAAATATTATTATTATTCCATTATTGATTAAAGTATGTGAAGTTCATCATTCATATATCTGCTACTTATGTATAGATATATGTTGTGTATAGGTATGTCTATAAACCACCTACGCCATTTTCATAAAATGACGATGCACAAGAGTGTTTTGAGTATAACTCCTCCGCACACTCGAGTGAAAAGCCTTGCAGTCTCTTCCCATCTTTCATCATAGGCTTTCTTTTTGATTTGATGACTTTTTACAGTTTTTTTTGTCTTTTTTTGTCCATTTACTGCTCTTGAGATTTGAGATACAACAGCTTTGTATACATATACCTTTTATCTATACCTACTCTGGTCCGTCCACGCACATTGGAAAAGGAGAGCAATCTCCTTCAAAACCTTCACAATAACATGACTTTCAATGTGTCTTTTTCATCTTCATTCCCTTTTAACTGATGACGACAAGATGATGTTGATGATGATGATGACTTTTTTTTGCTTATTATTCCTCTTTATCTGAAGACGTGTACACCCGACTACTTCATATCCACACAAAACCAAACACTACTTTTGTATATTTTAGATACTTTTGCTTTTACAATCAGAAAGTGAACTTTATATGGAAAAGGAAAAAAATGACTCTTCTACTATACCGCCGCGTCACAGTCCCAAAGAAACAAACCGACTTTTTACTAAAAACCCATTGACACAAATAATATATTATAATGCATGGTACTTTTGCTACGTACAACGTTCTGTTGTTGTTGATGATGATGAGGATGCTTTTTACATGCATACTTTTCATGCTTGACATGACAAAACAGATGGGCTGGTACGAAAAAAGACAAGAACAAGAAGAAAAAAAATAGAAGGGATCACTTCTATCTTCTTTTTAAAATATGTCGGTTCGTTCGGGTCGGCAGAGAAAGAGTAGCACACACACACACACACACACACACAGCAACAGCGTAACAAGAGCAAAATATAATATGCACACAAAAAAGATATATTCATCTTCTTTGATGATGACAAGGAAAAAAGAAGGGCACTAGCGACATATCCCATCATTTTTTTTTTCTCAGAGAGAACTAAAAAATGTGCGTTTTTTGTGCGTGTCTTGGTTTTTTTTCCTTGTGTCATTTTCTGTCTAAGCTAAGTGGTTACATTAGAGTAACATGAACATATGGAGAAACATGATGATCGATCCATTTTACAAAACATCTCATCTTCAGAACATATTTTTTATCAAAAGAAAAAAAAAGTCAAGTCAAGAAAAGGGAAAAATAGGGAATTGTTACATGATTTTACAGTGTATTGATGGATTACCATGTACTAATAATCATCACCGTTTCCCCCATCAACATCACACCAAACACCACAGGGCTTTAAACAAGAAACTTTTAAAGCTCAAGAAGACACATTTTTTATGAATGGTTGAATGAATGAATTCATTCTTAAAATTTCTGGAATTCCTTAAGATCCTCATTTTAACTCATACATTAGCGTAGAAACAGTAGCAAAATGTATATACTGTTGTTTTCTTTGATGGTGTTGTAATATGTGGTAAGTACACAGATATGGCTGCTTGATGTGCTACATTATATGATCCCACGCTGGGTTTTATGATTTGCTGGCTCCTGGAAGGCTGGTTGGTGGTATTGGTATTAAAGCTTTTTCTTTGCTTGTATGTGCTTTGGTTGTTGTTGTTGTTTTCACGTAAAAACGTTCTTTTGTTTGGAAAAGATTCTTTTTTCTTACTTTTAACGGAAAAAATAGTCAAAGTAAAAAAAATTAATGAGATGGGTTGGGCAATGGAGTGTGTTTATGAGTTAGTTTTTAAAACAAAAGTTTTTAAAACGCTGTTGGTGAAATTCCTTGAAAACCCATTATAATCACTTTTTTCTGTTTTTTTTAGATGCGTCTTGTTATTTTCCGAAAATAAAATCTCTTTGTGGCTGCACCAGCAGGAGCAGTTGCGAGTGAGTAGGTGTTGCTTTTAAAAAAATACATAGATTGACATGAAATGATAAAAGGTTACTAGTATTTTATACGGGAAAAACTTACTGGAAGTCTGGTTGACATAATTTTTCAGCGAATTTGCAAAATCGCAAATGCAGAATTAATGTTTTTGTGGGGAAATCCATCAGAATATTTTTTTTGTGTGCGCTGCAGCTGTCGAGAATTTCTCTCTTACGTAAATACATCATCATACATATATCATTATAGTCAAAAGAGTCAAAAGTAATCAATTCACATCACATAATACCACACACACGCCACATCATGTATTCGTTTTTTTACTACTTACTGCTACTGTACTGCTTTTGCATTTTGTATACATTTTATATCTAAGTCCCTAAAAAATATGTAAGCAGAGATGAGTTGATGAGAACTGGCAGAAAAAAAAAGAGGTATAAATTTTTCTTGGGTTTGGATACAAATTGAGGTTGATTCCATTCCATGATTCCTGTTTCCCTCTTTCCCGGTAATATTACCCGTTTTTTATTCAACAAATTCAGTTGTGCATAGTTTGTATGTATAATGATACGTATAATACTCAGTAAGAGAGAGAGAAAGAGGAAAAGTAAAATAGAGCAGCTTTTTTTAGAATTTAAATTTTTAAGGTACCCCAGCAGCAAACAAAATTCTAGTGGGTTATAGGGTATGGTAGTGGTATATGTAGTATGTGATGATGTGTCTTCTTTCTGGTGGAGGAGAGGGTCGTGAGGGAAGGGAAAAAGTCAGTGACTAGGAAATTTCCAATGTAAATTGAATATATTTATACATAAATATATATGCATATAGGGTAGATGAAAATGACAACAACAACAAACAGAAAACACACAAGCTTATATATAGCACCAAGGACAATTTTTGAGGACAAGGAAAATCTGGAAGTATTTTTTTTTATCTGGGAGAACTGCTTGCTTGCTGGTGATATGTATTCTATATATTATTGTAGGGTACCAGAAAAGATCTGATCAGATCAGGACGACAGATCAGAATAAGTAGTGCATATAAAGTGATGTGCATGTAAAGTTTACACAGTTTTCAACCTGCTGCTATTGCTACTGCTGCTTCTACTGTTTTTGTTGTTGGAAGATAACTTTTTTTTTGCAGGATGGCAAACTGTGTTAGATTGCTTTACTTTATTTTGTGGGTTTTATACCAAGTATCTTTTACCATTAAATGCAAATTGATCTTTTGATACTATCTCTATACTTATATACATGCCTACATGTAGCCGTCGGTTTTAGATATAACTACTTGATATGATGACGATGATGCTATTATATCAGAAGATCAGTAGATCAAAAGGAAAAAAGAGTGTGTCTTGGCTGTATTGTATCTGCTTTCCTATTTCGGAGCTAGTAGTAGTAGTAGTAGTAGTCTAGTCAGTGTATGTACCTTTCTGATGTGCAGTTTTTATTTTTTCTGGAGATCTGATGAAAATAAAAATTACTGTCATGATGATGATATCTCTCTGGTTTAGTTTAGTCTGGCATGGCGTAGATTTTGCAAATTGAACTGCTCTGTTTTCTCTATCTGTCGTCAATGTTGATTTTTTATTTTATTTTATGAATTGAGAATGGAATGTCAAATGTTGAATGTAGGTCGTCCTTGTCGCGGAGTGATTATTACGGTAGGAATGGTTATGGTTGTTGTTGTTTTAGTTGCTGGCTGTTGTTTGTGGTCGCATTTCTCTCTCTTGCCCTGTTTCATAATCAAATCAGATATGCAGGATTTGGGATGGGATCAATAAAGCTGATCAACCGAAAGTATACTGTGTAAGTTTCAATATAGCAGATTTTCATATATAGAAAAAAGGACGTGCATTTTGATTGCTGATGCATCTATATATTTTTATTTGATTCATTCATTTCGATATTATAAGTATATATACTATTCATTAAATTGAAGTTGGCTGTTGTGTAAACTTTTACAATTGAATAAAATGGTTTTTTATAGATTTTCTATTTTGGTAAAAACATACATATTTCATACAAAATGGAATCAGGTTAGATGCTGGCAAAAAAATAAATGTATAGGGTGAACTTTTTGCAATGTGAGACATAACTGATGTTTTTGTTGTGAATGGAAAATGTAATATATGGAAAAACAACGATGGTATGTATTACTATTTGAATTTTTTGCTAGCTTATCTATCTCACCAAGTTTTCTAATGAAAAATGGTGATGGTGTGTGTGTGTGTGGTTTTGATGAAGGTAATGTGGCATGGGTAGTATTAAGAGTGGCAGCTAACAGGTAGTATTAAAATAGCGGCTGTTTTTTAGCAACTGTACAGTAACAGCAATACTGTACAAATGAGGCAGGTGGTATTTCACTCTTGTTTTCAAGATTATCTGAATTTTTCATACAAATGATAACCAGAGAAGAATTTTTTCCGGTTAGGTAATTCATGTTTTCCCTATATGGATGTAGATGCATATATTATGCAATTATGTTTCATAAGATGACACAAAAAAGGGGAGGTCGTTACAAAAAGACTCAAGATGTCACATTGGATTCTTTTTATAGGTTTTCATTAAGAAATCATGTAAAAGTTGCGAAATGCTACACCTAATTACTAAATATATATATAAATTAATGATACTATTTTAGTGTATTACTCACGTCAACACATTATACCCCAATACAATGCAGTAATTACACGACACGGAAAATGACGGAATTTTTGTTTTGTTACGTTTTCACACCATTTGTGTTATACTATGAATTAAATCTTCCATTCCGTATGCTAGGTTGCAATTGTAGTAGGTAAATTGTCTTTAAGGTGTTTAAAATGTGTAGAAAATTAAAGTAATAAAATAGTGCTTAAATTTTAGGGGATAATTCATTAAATTCTAACTTGAGAGTTAAATATGAGGAAAATAATATGGTAGTGGATTATTGATTCAGATTAGATTAAAATATATTGTGAATTTAAAGCCATGCACAATACACACCACTTCACCATTAATAGGTATATACCTATAAACCTATATTATGTATCGAAAATCCAAACATTCATTTTTCTGGGTTTTTTGCGAGAAATTTTGCAAAAAGCATTACCAACTTTTTGATTAATATTTTTCCCCGTATTATCTTTCCTTTACGGATATTCATACAGCATAAATGTTTCTACTACTGCACAGGGAAATAATAATGTAAAAAAATAAATGTCTAAAAAGCTTGTAATTCTCAGATAATTACTTTTATGCATGCTTGTGCTCCATGTTGTTACGTTTGTATGGTGGTTTGGGTTTTGGTTTGCCTTTGACTTTTACAACAAGTCAAAAAGTCAAACAGTTAACAACTCGGCAAACAGCGCCAAACACTCTGGAGAGAGAGAGAAAGTCTATTTGTCTGTCTGTTAGTGTAAAAGCTGGCTTGAAAGGTCAGTTTTCTGATGTTTCTCATTAAATTGCTTCCTCCACAGTTTCCACACACATTGCAATAATACCAACAAAAAAAGCCACATTCCATCCATGAAACCATGATCCACGGAAACATTGGTGCTACCATTTTCACTGCCACCACCACCGCTACTGCCACAATAATATGTACTTGTATTATAATACATACAACATATGTATATATTTCTTATTGTTTAGCTGATTTGTTGAATCAATCGATAAAAATTGTGTTTTCAACATAATGCAAATGCTCACAAATTCATGCATTTAGGTCACAGAATTCCACATCTTTGCTTGGCTGTATCACTGCATCTACTCTACTCATCATCACACCGTTAGCACACAACCACAATCGTAAATGCACAAACATCCAACAATACACGAATGTTTCACCAGTCAAGCCAAAAT
>JAHZNC010005156.1:0-15447 GCA_027744095.1 Zhuqinia jingwanae | reverse complement strand
AGTAGTATTTGTTACCATTTGTGGTGCACATAGTCAACAAAATAGCAAAAGTTTATTTGCAAGCAGCTAAAAGAAATCATAATAAATATATTGCATTTGGCATTCCGGTATATTTATTTCTACTTATTATTATTCTTCTTCGTCTTTAAGTACCTACATTTAAACAGGTAAAACGTATTATTCTCGACGTATCTATTTGAGTTGTCGATTTTATCTTACACCACCACATAGCATTATATAGCATTTGATGATGATGATGATGTTGCTCACCTGAGCTATCCAATTTTAATACCATATATTCGTAAAGAAGGTATAAAATAAAATGTATATAAATTTTACTTACAATGTAGCAGTGTATGTATTTATTACCATACAATACAATATACCATTTGCATATTATAAGTGTGTATGTGCTGTGAAGATAATTTTTATTTTATTTTATACAAATACAATAATCTATTCTAAAGATTTTTTTCACCTGGGTTCAGTTTTAATACTATCACAATTGAAATCTGCAAACGTACGTCAAGTAGTGGTAGTAGAAGTATGGTGAGAAATGAAAAGAGTGATAGCGATAAGCTTTATAGCCGCACTAGTTTAGACCAATCAAGTTAGCGCGACGTATGTACATTATACGTCAGTTTTTTTCCCCTATTCTTTTTGTTTCATTTATCATCATTATTATGTGATTAGGATTTTATTTATTTTTTAAACATTACATATATGCATAAAAGCAGCAGCAGCAACAGCAGGAGCAGAAGGTTAAAACAAAATAGCTATGGTTAATAATGCAACAATGTTAACTGCGCGCTGGATGGAAAATTTTGCATTCTAGGTTATCTTCATTATTATTTGAAAGCATCACCCATGCCATTTCTATTTTTGGGATGTGTAGTAATGAACTTGAACATTTTATATAGATGCACATACCTACGTATTTTTATACAATTAAGTCTAGTAGACAGGAACAGTAAGTTGATGATGATGAAATGGAATGCATGGAGCAGAGCAGATCATGAAAAATTATTATCAAGATATCAGGTATCAGGTTAGAGTAGGTTTTGAAATAAAAATAAAATAAAAATATATTTTTTTAGGTAACAATCGCTCGCAAAAGTACTATTGAAAAAATATACTAGAAATACCGGACAGCTTATAATAAAAGTAGACGCCACACCACCATTACTACATACCACCACCGCCGCCGCCACCACCACAGTTTCACACAATATGTAATTGGAAGACAACTAGCTATTGTAGTCGTTGTAGTAGTAGTAGTATTATGACTTTGACGAGTGGAATATGAATGCGTGTAACCTTCTAGCTAGACACATCTGGACAAGCATTACTAACTACTTGAATTACGCTACTACAATATAGTTGATAATTTACTTATTTCGGACACGGATGCTCAAAAAAATACATTTTTCAAAAAAAAAAATTATGTAATTGGTTGAACAGTAGCTATGTATATACTGCTACTTTCAAGCTACTGCTCACACATCACATATCACTCACACAATTATTTATAAAAACTGACGTTGGACTGCAAACATGCAACTTAAATAAAGTAAAACGCACTAACAAAAAAATTGGTGATGATGAGGACGGGAAAAAGGAATGAGGAGCAAGTATCGGTTTGATAAATGTGTTTACTAATGATGAAAAAAAAATTAATGCGCAAATATAATAATAATAGTATATATAGTATAAAGATTACATCAAAAGATATAGTAATGCTTATTTGTCATTAGTGCAGCGAGGGATGAGAGAGAATTTAAAAAAAAAATTAAAAATAATAGCCAATATAATGGATTATCCTCATGTCCTATCAGAAATTTTTTGACAGTTGAGAGGCATACGTGCATTAATATCGGGTCGTTGGATCGGCTAAAAAAATGCTGTTAGAATAGTAGCTAGACATACAAACATTAAAAAAAGCAGCAGACATGGACAATGAGCATGCATCATCATCTGTATATTTAAGGTGCTCGTCATGCCCGCTTCATTGTTTTTCCTGATTTTTTCTTGTTTTCCTGCAACTTCTTGTCAACACTTCACTTATACCAGTTGCACTCTGCACACAATGCCATCATGTATCATCATCAACATCGTCTTCTCCTTCTTCACGCTCATCCGATTTGATGATAATAAGCTACACGTACGATGAACAACACACATACATCCCTATTAATTAAACTTCATTTGCAAAAATGTCTGATTGGAAAACATGACAATAAAGGCATGTTATTTCTACCGCACCGAGCACTACTACGCTACGTAGTAGTGGAAGTTGTAGTAATAGTTTTTTTTTGTGGGTGCTTTTTTATTTTCTACTCCCGTAATGCACATCTGCGCAGCTGATGAATATATGTATACATTGAATGTTTTAACCGTTTGTTGAAATTGAATATGCATGTTGTGTTGTATGTATGTATGTGTGTATAGAATAGAGTATCGATATAAAACTAGTAGTGAATTTTTTTTTTTTTGTTGGTTTTACATCCATCCATCCCTCGACTGTTGGCTGACACGCTAAGGAAATAAAACCATGTTTGTATAATTTTACATTAAGGGGAGAAAAAAAATTTATATTGAAACGTGAATTTGCCCAATAATACCTAATCAAAAATCGTCATCCTATTACTTATACACACACACACACACATACAACATCAGAAGAACTTGAGGTTAATAATATTATTATTATTAGGAATTCTATTTTTATTTTTTATTATTATTTTCTTGACGAGGCAAGTTTTATGTGGCAGCTGACAAAAAATATATTACAACAAAGTAACACTAGTAGCATTTGTAGCTGCTGGACTCATGGTAAGAAATCTGGCGGCATTAACATATAATTATTCATAACATGAAACGTGAAAAAGCATTCCCACATTTTTGTAAACTACCGAATGGTAGTAAGGAAGGGAGAGTTACGGGAAGACCATAGGTTGGTTGACATTTTATTCCTCAGGCTCTGCGCATTCAAAAAAATACTTTTACATCTGCTGCTGCTGCTGCTGCTGCTGCTACTGTGCTGCGTATATTTGTTCAGTTTATACACGCTTAGCTGATGTTATATTTATGATCCCTTCCCTTCGTTGCCCTCTCGCTCATATATACAAAAAAATGTATGCCTATATGTGCCTTAGGTACTTTACTACAAAGTTTCCCCTACTTACCATAATATTATGAAGTGTGTGCGTTTGTGCATAGCGAGCAGCTTATAAGGTTTGTGGCGGTGATGTTGGGTTATTATTATTATATAAAGGCGCACACAAGACAAAAGAAAGAGAAGAAGGGTACACATCAGGGACGGGATTTCTTTTGATATTTTAGGGAATAGAAAAAAAGGAAGACGATTTTTCTAAAGAAAAAGGCGGTTGTTCCCCACATACACTGGTTGGTATATACACTTCTTCACCGCAGTAGGGCCAATAGAGCTCGTACCGGAGGTGGAGTTGCTTGCTTCACTTTTCTCCAATCAAGTCGCAAAAGAGTTCCCCTTCATCTTTTCCTCAGTAAAATAAGAGTCTGTGTGTTGTAAAGTGAAAGAGAGTTCCTCTCTCTCTCGTCTCTCTTCTCTCTCTCTCTCTCTCTCTCTTTTCTCGTTTTATAGGGAAACTTAATACTACTAGAAAACAAGTGAAGTATGTAGTAAAAAGGAAATAACGAGCATTTCGTTATATATGGATGATATTACACAGAGTTGAAGCAGAGGAGCGTATATATACCTACATCATATATGTATATAGCGAGCGTCCGATAAAATTCCCATATATCGCTTTGCTCGCCAGGAAAAACTGCTTCTACTACTTCTGTTTCTTAGTGTGTACTCCCCCTCTCCACCAGCTGCCAACCACCCGTGTCCTCGCGCATTAAAACAAAATGTAAAAAGAAGCAGGCGAGAAGAAGAAAATGGAAGGGGAAAAGGAAACGTTGCTCGCCTCGGCTGTGAAAGATTTTGCTTTCAATTTTTTATACCTTCTCCTTCCTTCTCTTTATTTGAATGTGTGTGTATGGATATGGATATACCTATTTGTGTGTTATTTTCTCGGTTGTCGACTTTTCTTCAGGAATGTGCTAGAAATCTGATTTGGTGAATAGGTGTAATGTTAATATATGTATGCTTGTGCATTCAATATTTTTCATGTCAAGTAATTAGGTACATTTTTTGATTTCATGTTATTTTAAAAACAGAGCTTGTAAATTTTCTCTGCTTTTTATAACTGCTCCTCCCCTTCTCTCTTTCTCTCAAATGATAATTACAGTCTTTCTTTATTTTCCAACCTTTTCTTCACGTGCCTGTAATGGTGCCCAATAACAAATCAGCCAAGAGATTAATGACTTGTACATAATACATCTATGTACTTTTCATGTATACTTTTACCTCATTACTACATTTCGATACTAGGAATTTTGCCGCAAATGCTCGGAGGCATATATGAAAGTTTCCTTCATTCTTCTCACGTTTTCACCCAATCCTCAGATTTCACACTTTCACGTTTTTACACAATTTTGACTTTCTATAATTTCATGTTTTCAATCATTATCAAAGTTTCATATTTTTGCTAGACCTAACATATCGTAATGAATTTAATGAAAAGATACGAAGCTTATTTACTTTCTCATAAAAAGTTAATGCAAAAAATAATTGCGAAAGCGTCTTTCTTACTTTGAAAGAGAGACAAAGGGTGGTTGTGGCAAATATTTGGATACCATATACGTTCCTAGATATAGGTATGTGCTGGCAATTTTGATTCGCAATATGATTAGAATGAAAAGTCAAAACAATTCATAATTTATTTTTCTCGAGTAGGTACTTTACCGAATGTAAGCTTCAAACAACACGCGAACGATTAGAATTGCAATACAAAGTCCACATACATTTTAAAGAGAAATCAATCAAAGTTGTCAGTCATAAATCATATGATAGTGTAAGAGCTAAGTTATTATTATCCATGAAAGTAGAAAGTATCTCCCTAAGTAAAACTGATATAAAAACGACAAAAAATTAGCAAAAGGAACTAGCATTGTTCAATTCTGGGTTCATTTCATGGTATGAAGTGAACACCATTACGAAATACGAAAGGTTTATGCTACATAAATAACAAGTTTTGGATTCAATTTAATCAATTTCTTAAACATTAAGGTAAAAACAATACAAACAAGATATTTTATACAAAAGAAAACAACAAATCATCAATTACTAAAAAAAAGAATAAAACAGCAAATGAACCTTTGATAAATTAATTTATACGGCAAATGTTTGTTTGTTTGTTTGTTATAACAAGGGAACAAGTTCTTGGGATGTTGATTCCAAAAACACAACTTGTTCGATATTGAAACGCCCTTTTTCCCCATTTTATTTATCATTTTATACAACAAACTGCAAATTGTTTCTTATTGTTTTTACATGATTATCTGATTACAATATTTTTCTTACTCTGCATTAATTAAAATTTACTTTAAATTAATTATGGCTTTTAATTTTGTAATCTTATTATTACATAAAATCTTGCTGACTTTATAAACGTGTAACAAAGAATCACGATTTATTTAATTAATATTAACACAGTGCAATCATAATAATTTGATGCAAACGGAACTGAAATCGAAAATCATAAATTCCAAGCATCTTTCTACAAATTCCGGCTACATTGTTATAAATAATCCAAGGGGTGACGTGGAGCTGAACCTATATAATTTGAACGTTTCTAGGATGTAACAAATACATTCAAACATTAATAATAATTTATGATATGGCATTTAGGCATCATGACAGTATTTTCATCTTTTCATTGGACACATTTTTTATTGTTTGCCACAACGATCAAAGGATTAGCAAATGGAAACAAGCAATTGAGCGCTGTCAGTGACATTTCTATTTCGTCCCGATAAAGAAAGAATAAAATTTTTTATTGTTTGCCACAACGATCAAAGGATTAGCAAATGGAAACAAGCAATTGAGCGCTGTCAGTGACATTTCTATTTCGTCCCGATAAAGAAAGAATAAAATTTGCATGTCACATACCAATTGTATGTATTTAACCTTATTTTCACCTTAAACCTTTAATCATATAGTAGTGCACATATCACTACCACACAATCTTTATACGCAAGAATATTTTCTCTCATAATTGTTATGATATAAATTTGATATATATTTGAGTAAATAAAATAAGGGAAAATAAGTGGGTGAGTTTGTTTGTGATTTTAATATCATTTTTCATGTCAACACAGAGTTATCACATAGAGAATTTAAGAGTTACAAAGAATATGATCTGTAAGAAGTGTTGTCAGAAATTGATAAGTTTATATACAATAATATAAGCAACAATAATAATAATGAACGATTTCATTTAGGCACACAATATTGTCTTTCATTCTCATCATTATTACTACAAAGAAAGCAGCAGGTGCATTGTGCCTACTTGAGTTCTAATATTTCAAAATTTTCTCCCATATTGTAATAAAACACGTTGCTATTATTATTATTATTATTATTCACGAAGGGAGTCAATTCTAGCTTTGTCTCAAATTCCTCCTTCCAATACTTTTCTAACATGTGGTCTCAAATAAGTTTTGTCTGCCTACATATATATATATATCTAAGCTTATGCCTATATATATTACTCCTTACTTAATTTGTGTAGCATCATTTTACCATATTCTATGCAATCATATAATAACATACATACTATACCTACTCTTTAATTAATTTTAATTAAGTCTATTGTCCATTCCAGGCCTATACATTTTGAGCACAATGGAACCCTTTATGGTTGTCTACAGAAAATTTTGTGAGAAAGAAAAGAGTGATGAAGAAACATCAAGTCAATTCCAAACCCTTCTAATGAGAGAGAGAGAGAGAGAGAGAGAGAGAGATTGCATTATATATATACCCACGTACAACTATTCCAAAATAGCATCATGCCTGCCTACACACATTACCATGTGTATAGTCACTATAGTCATAATAATAATGAACTTAACAGATTTACATAGACTTGATGATAGTTTCAACTGAAATCACTCATGAGGAAACTAAAACGACTAGAACTTTCCTCTGCACGCTACCACTACCATCCACCACCACCATCATCATCAACATCGGCGCTATATATAACATAATATTATACATTGTATACATATTATTATTATTATTACACAAAATTAAAATGTGAATCTTCAACGAATCTGAATTTTACCAGAAAGAGTGTCTAAAAGTTTTGTGTTGTGTGTAGATAGTGTGATAGTGTGGCTATACACTTTGGTCATTACTTCCCACAAATAAGGAGATAGGCAGAGATATAGGTAGGTATAGAGAGAGATATAGATGGCTGCTGGTTTATAAGGTGATGCGAACACCATCACCACCACCACTACCAAGGTTGCAAACTATTAATTAATTCCAATGCAAGATATACGCTTGCATTACATATCACACCATGTTGCTAACCATGTAGTAGTACCTAATAATATTTTATAGAAGTAGAAGGCGATCTTACTACTAATGATTACACTCGACCGACTTGTCTTTGTAGTAATGTGCGCATAGTATATATAGTACCTATGATTGAAACTTCCTCATGTTTTTTTTTGTTTCAATATTGTTTTTATAAACATAGGTATGCCGACTACATGTTATTGTGATGAACGCTATGCATATTAATGAATCTAATAATATTGTAGTAATGTATTTTATTTTATACTTAAATACTCCCAGAATGAAAAGAATTGATGGGATTGGTGGTGGTAGCAAAAATAAACTTGTTTGAAATTTTGTAACATGGTTGATTTTTTAGCGGTAATGTGAAATGCTTATGCTTTCTTCTTTTCTTCTTCGCTCATATTTTTTATTTATCCAAACGTAACTTTCTTTCTTGTCATATGCAGCTCGTCAGTTTGCAGATAGCAAAAAAAGGTATACCAGATTCATTTGGAATTTACCTAAAAATATTTGTTCTTTTTTTTACTTTTAAATATTTTGCAATTATAATTTTGATAACCTTATTTAATATAAACTCATATCAAATATCATGATTTAGTCTACTTGATATATACAACTTATCTAAAATATGAGAAAATTATTAGCGTCAATTGTCCTAAAAATATGGAAATAATAAAAGTTTATTTTTTAAGTATGAGTTGATGTTCGCGTTTATTTTGTTGTGAACAAAGTAAAAGGGAGGAAGAAAGCGTCTGATTGTTGAGTTTGGGGAGCTAGATAGGTAGTCCGAGTATTTTCCGGGTGATACCGCAGCGAGAAGAGAAGGGTGCAAGAAGAAGTTGAATCGGTATCCAACAGAGGCTCCAACAGTGTACCTTTGCCTTTTACTGCGACTCAGCGCTTCTCTTTTCTGGCTCATTTTCTTCCTTTTCTTTTTCTTGTTGGGAAAAACAAAACCTTGTTTTTTTACTTTGTAATTTGTATACCTATGCAAGTACATGCACATTAAATCAAGGGATTTGGTCACAAAATAATAATACACGTAGCGTTTAAGACACAAGTCTGCATTCAATGGTTCTGCAAATGACCCACGGTCAGTCAGGATGAGCCTCAGCTAATAATAACATGGCAGTATACCATATTATTATTTATTCTCAATTATAAAACTAGGCATTATTATCTTTATCATTCCGTTTTGTAATGATATCTTGATGACGACATTGTTATATATAATAAGTATATTTTTTGCGTCAACATGATTATCGGCTGCAGGTAACTCATGCAAGGCATACAATTATAACGATACATTAGGTATACTGAATCGAGATTTCACGAAAAAGTGTGCAAGACGACATATATCATTGCAAAATGGTGTATATTATATGTTATTATTTCATATCATGTAAAAAAAATGATGTGTACTATAACATGTAGGTATACTGAATATTACAATTTTCTCACACTCGTGCTCTGCTCCTACACAAATTTAAATACTATCGCCATTAATAATAATAATTATGGTAGAGATAATTATACAGAGGAGTATTGTGTTGGGTATAGCGCAAAGAGTGATATTCCACCACTACTACTTCTATAGTAAACAAGTTCATTAAAAAAAAATTGCTTATAATCCAACCAACAACTCAAAACGTAACACAAAGCAATGAAATATATTATTATTATTATTATTATTATTGCAATAGACAGTATACTTATGAATCTGAAGAAGAATATATATAAGCATAATATAGGTAGTAGGTATACATAATATATTCTTTATTTCATGTGTGCTGCTTGCTGCCACACCACCACCACCACCAACACCATTATCATCACCCTTTTTTATATATGTACATTGTAAAATGTTTTGTTGTACTATTCTGCTTTTGCTATAGGAAATGAAATGGTTTTTATGCTTGAATACTTTTTCTTTTGTAAAGGAGCGATATATATTATGTATTTTATTTGTTACTTTGCTTTCCGTTTGGCTGATCGAATTTCCCTTTGTAATGCGCCATGTTTCTATTTACCAGCTTCACACAACAACTCACCAGTTTTTCCCTTTTTCCTCTCCTCTGTCTTCTTTTTCTAATAATAATGTAAAATGGAAGCCGCTAGTGACAAAATTTAATTGCGACACTTCTCAGACTTCAAAGTCTTTCCCAAATTGACAACAAACTGTTTTTGTGAGTTTTTCTATATAAAAGTATAGGTATAATAATACATATATGTACATATATGATTGATGGTAATAATGTGCAGGTAGTTGCTCTCGGGTATGCAATAATTATAAACGACACGAGTTGCTGTACTAGACTTATCGAGGAGAAAGCCATGAGAAATGTAGTATGTACAAAAATAGAGAGAAAAAAAAATTCTAAAACAGCTAAAAACATACACTTGTTATGTAAATATATTAGTAATGTACTTCATAATAATATAAGGTATGCTCAATCTGGCGTGATTTTTCCAACATTCTCTTCCACGCTGATGAGTAAATTGTTGCGTTCTGATAATAAACAAGATGAGTAAAATATTTATATATTATATATTTATTTCTTTATTGAATGTTTTCATCATTTACATCTTTGTCTCATCCAAATCACTTTCAGCAAATTAATTTTAATGATTTCAACATTTCACCTGTGTGGAAATAATGGGAAAATTAGAAAATTGTTTTATGGAGTGGGTGGGCGTATAACACGTTATCATACAAAGGATATAATCGGTTGTACAGACATCCTCATGTAGCATATTACATTTTTTTTACTGCATAATAAACTACAATAAACGACATGATTTCAAATCACACAAAAAGGATCCATGTAATAATGTGTAGTTATACATGGGAAAAAAAGAAATAAAAGCAACAATTGTAAGGTTGGCCGTCTAATAAAATAGCCTGCCCATTTTCATCAAGTCTATCACATAATTATTACTAACACTTGATTACTTGTTTATGCAACTGTGAAGAGAAATGACAAGACATACAAACTTGAATGCTTCAAGCATTATGCTGATGATAGAAAATAGAAGAAAAACAAGATCCAATAATAATATGAATCTTAAACAGGGATACAGGATGACGGTAGGTATACATGTGTACGCACACACACGATCATCTTCGTCGCAAGGAGCAGATAAATAAATGTTTTGTTTTTAATTTCCATCTCATTTCCATTCTCTTGGATTCACACATAATAATGCCAGCAAGTGGTTGGTTAAAGTTAAGAAAACAATAGCAAGTTTTGGTAGCTTCAAAAAATAAGAAAAAGTCGCAAGGTATAAAAAAAAATCGGTGGGAGTTTAAAATCATTGTTGCATGATAATGGGAGCAATATCTGTAGATTACAATAGAAGCCGAGCTAGCCAATGTGTGTACGTGCTTAGAGGAATTTGAAAAGTTGGAGAGAAAGTCAAGAGAAATGGGTAACGTTGAGTGTATGTATGTGTGCGTGCACAACAAATGAAAAATTTTCGGACCATTTCCTTTTGAATGAGAAATGGAATTGGACGAAGAAAAAAGGAATGCCCTTGAGAAATAACAAGGCGGAAAATGCACCCTCTCTCGCTCGTCTTGAAATTAAACGCGTGTGAGCATGTGATGCATATTCACGAGAGAGATACTTTTATTCTTTACACTCTAGCATATAGGAAATGCGTATAAGATATTATTTGATGATCGTCAATTTTGTGAGTTGCATGGATATGCTGCACCTTAAAAACCCGACGTTGCACACATTAGAAAACACCAGATAAAATAGGGTTTCCTCCATCAAATCAAATCACTTGATGACACGTGCAACCAGCCTTCCTTTTTTTGCTCCCATATTCTCTTAAATTTTCAGGGAAATTGATGATGATCATCATCACAGGAAAGAGAGTTGAAGAATGCAAAGTAAGCAGAGAGAGAGGGGGAAATGAAACGAATATTTTTTTACGTCTTGTTTTTTTCTCTCCTTCAAAATGGTATACTTCTGAAGAAAAGTTCAAATTTGACTTTCCAATTCAAATTTAAAAAGCTCTATTGTATAAAGTTGAAAAACAAATGAGAAAGAAGGCGGATATAATAATGGATGGGGATCTGTGTTCAAAAAAAGCTAAAACATTCATATTGGACAAAGGAATGAATCCACTTCAGATTTGGGTAGTATATTATATTATATTATTTGTGTGAAGTTCAATTTATTGTAGACTAAAAGTATTCCCCTGTAATAACGTGAATTTTTTTCGGTACTTCTTAGCACAAGAAGTTGTAGAATATCTAGTTACGTCCAAGTAAGATTTATAATGAATAAAATATAAAATATCGCTTAACTGTAGCTATTTTTATCTTAATGTGGGATGATAGATACTCATATAAATAGTGATAAATAGTTATTTGCTCATTAACAAAATCGAGAAGGAAGTTATTTTTGACTACTTTTCAAAATGAAAGGATTGATTTCTGATGGATTCAAAATGGAATCAATAGAAACAACTCAAACAAAATTTGTATCGCCCTCCGTCATATTACTGTTATAATAGCTCTCACCAAAATATAAGAAAATTACTGGGAAACATGCTTATTTTTAAGCAGACATAAACTAATCGAGATGACTCAGCAGAAAAATAAGAACCGAGAGACCTGATTAATGATATTTAATATTCAAGTGTGCGTGTCAATACGAACGAAATGCACAATGTATGTGAATGTATGATTTATTTTTAATGGTTTATGCATCTTTCGTAAATTGTGCATTTCCATGCATTGTCCATTGTTCATGCATTTTTTTAAAACTTTCATGACATGCAGCTGTGTGTGTTTTTTTATTGAATGTCAAGGACTCAAATGAACGGGATTGCATTGTAAGAAACCGGTTTGAATCTGAGTACTGCAAAATACTGGAATCCACACAGAATGGTGATTTATGGCATTTGTACGTTTTTAAGCTACCCGTTTCTGCTGCTGCTGCTGTTCTGATGCAACTGCAAAAATAAGTATGCGAACATTTTGCCAAGAGAATTCTGGTTGCAAAATGCTGGAACGCAATGCAAATACGCAAAATTTTAGTAATAGTAGTAATCCAAGTAATAATAATACACATTTTAAATACAATTGTTTTCTGAAAATCTGCTTGGTCCAGTATCACACACCAGGAAATGTACAGTATTATTTGTTGTTTTGAAAAAATACGCATATACCTATATGTACAGTTGTTTTTACACATATGCATCAACACATGGTTCAAAGGGTCCCCAAAATCCTTGAATTGGAATGAAGGCGATATAACTAGTTTAATTTTTGTAAGGATGAAATTCCTACTTGCATAGTAATGTGCATGCATACAAATGTACTCAATGTAACCAAACCATATCACTACTGCACCACTACTACTACTACTTCTACTACTGCCCATAAGAAAGTAAGAGTATTTTTTGTTCTCTGAACAAAAAGGCTTAAAAGGAAAAAAAGCAGACACTACTTTTATAATATGCATTCGACATACATTTATTTTTATCCCCATTTTCTTTGTACCCACAAAACTCTCACTCTCAGTTTTTTCGAGAAAAGGGTGAGCAAACTCATAAAAACGAGTCCAGCGCAGTTCTCTCTCTCTCTCTCCTTCTCTCATGTCGCGACCAACGTTTGCTCCAAACCAGTTTTTGGGGTTTTATTTTATCGTTGTTAAATATTTGAGTTGTGATTTTTTTTCAATGCATTCTCTCTCCTATTCTTGTTACTACTTCCAATACAGTTTTCAATTTTAGATATTTTTATTATGCAAAATGCTGCTATCTCTTAATATACATACATACATACATACATAATTTATATACGTACACTGATACAAAAAATCAAACTGTGTGTGTTTATGTGTGTAAAAAAAAGTTGTTATCAATAGAATCCCAAAAACTAAAAGTTGCATCAACGAAGGTAAAAAAATATATAAAATGAGCTCACTACAGTCACGTTGCATTCATATGCTGCTGCTGCTGCTGCAAGTCGTTCGTTATGCTGCTGTGCTACTGCAGTTTCATAATAATAATCATCATTCTCAATAAAAGCTGTTTTTATGTAATCTTGTCACAAAAGAGTCTGAAACTGACCAGGACGAGATTTTTCGTTTTGAAAAGGGAAAAAACCGGTCCTGGTCACCAAAGGGTTTTATTATTATTATTATTATTATTGTACTTTCTCTGCAGATGCAACTCAATATTTTTAATGCACATTTTTCACATTATTGTACGTTGAAATTTTTATTCGTTCGTTGCTGATATGCTGATGTTGTGAAGAGAAAAAAAAGAAGTTTTCTGCTGACAAAACATGGTTTTCACACTGGAGCAGTATCCAACATGACTGGAATGACAAAAAATAATAATACTTTAAAAAATGTACATAATATCCAGCATGACTAGACATCATCAATAACAAGGGTATCAAAAAACCAAGGTGCAGTACGCTCTCACTCCGACAACAACCATACTTTTAAAAAAAAACTTCCTTGGCTTCATTGTTTTTACAAAAACTGGAATTTGATCTCACACTCAAAAATATTCATAATACATATATCCAGAAGGACAACACACTTTTCCCACCCTACCATATTCACAGATTTTCCCGTGTTCTATTTCCGATCCGGTAAAAAATAAACCAGTCAGTCACACAGTTTTACTACACACAGATGCAATAATATAAACATCATTTCAATTTTTCGCCGTATTGTTCCTGATTTTTTTTTCGGATAAAACTGGTTCTTCCTGCTAAAGTAGATTTTTTTATAACAATGATGAGGATGATGATGATGATTATTAGATGAATATAAGCATCTTGTGTGTGTATATAGTAGCTATCTGGTATGGACATTTGTGATGATTATAATAATACGGTGAGCCCTCTGAACCTTCATTCAATTTAGATTGAGGATGGTCCATAACGAATATATGTAATATCATTTGCACACGTCGTTATACTAAAAAAAAGTGCACATTTAAATGCATATACCTACCTTATACGACGATGTTGTTGTTGTTGTTGTGTGTAGTAAAGGTCGGTTTACATCTGGACACACAAGCGACGACGTTACTCACACACACTCACTTAACACTAACATTATATATTTTCGTTTGTTTTGTACATCATATTTAGTCAAACCTTACTCCATATCCTGCTTACTCATACTTTTACTTAGGTCATCTTCTCATCATCGTCATCATCATCATCATCAATGTAATTTTTTGTGTGTATACAAGAGCAAGACCACAACTCGTCATCAACACATTAGCATACATTGCCATAAACAAAACTTGCCTTAAGTCCCCATCCTATCCCGTATTTATTTATATTGTGCAACTTGTGAAAAAAGTTCTTTCATCATTTCATATCATTATCATTACTAAACACAGATGCACAACCACTTACTCACCTACTTCCTTTTTCCTCAGTAGTAGTTGACCACCTTACATACATTCTAGCACACAAACCTGGATGAGATACCCTTGTCCTCATATCTCCTCTCATTTACCTGCCAATCTCCAACTGACCAGGTTGAACTCGTCTCCAAACTGAAATCTTAAAAAATTTACTAGTTTTACAACTTTACGTTTTGTATTGGAAAAAAAAGAGACAAAAAAATATGTGGTGAAAGGAAACTTTTTTTTCTTTTTCTATTTTTTTGTTTCTGAACAATATCCGCTATATTCAAGGCTGGTCCTTGCATGTAGTAGTGGACAATACCTACATAATACCTATACTATCAGATACATTTTTTACAATCAAGTTATCATATATACATACAAATGTATATACCCTCTATCATCATTATTTTTGTTGGATATTTTTTTTATTGTGTCAAAACTACAAACATTGTGTGATCTTTTTTTAAGCAATGAAACTAGTTTGATCTACAAAAAAAGCCGAATTTTTCTTGAAAGCAAAGTGATACTTTTAATAAAAAATTTATAATATATAAAAGTGATATCTTGATCGTGATAACCTGAAACCTGACATC
>JAHZNC010005155.1:0-17215 GCA_027744095.1 Zhuqinia jingwanae | reverse complement strand
CAGACTAATCATATGACTGAGAGATCCCGTGTCGACTAGTTTTTCGTCTGTAAAAAACCCGGAAGTAAAAATACAGCGAATGCACACGCTTTCATTGACTATAGAGCAATCAATGCCAACTGGCATGGGAACATCGATCAATGCACATAATGATATGGGTAGATCGGTTAAAGTTTGTCTACTTTTTGTAAAATTAGCCATCTTGCTTGTTCCTTTTAAAAATTACTTTTAACGGCACACCAACTGGAACCTATGTGATGACTGAAGACAAATTGCTTATGATATAATTCCTTGTTACATACTTGGGAATATTGTGTCAATGAACTGGCCAACTTGTCACCCTTCCTGTTGACAGAAAATATTTCACAAAACGTCAAGCTATAAATAATATAACGTTATAATTATAACGCGTTCATTTTAACTTGGTAATAGCTCCGGACTGTGTGGTTGCAGCCTGCAGCAAACCCATTGAACGAAATTTATCAAAAAAAAAAACAACTACATAATTTGTAAGTATGGAAAGTAATACATGATGGTTCAAATGATTATTTGTGGTTTATTTAATTAATTGGAACTTTCTTATGATGGATAGTGTTTTTGTGTGAGTCATTTCATAATCTTATAAATCGTAAATAGGTACTTGTAAAAATATCCCGATACAGCGCGGGCTAATTGTATACAATTTTATTCCCAAAGTATCATTCTCGAAGTATTATCCCCTTTTTTAATGCATCAATGTGGATGCAGTACAAACAAAACACCCACAAACCGCCTGCATTGCATGCATATATGCATTATACTCAAGGATAACTTAATTTACTACGGTGGTCGCTCTAATTGGCTCGGTACATGGTATATTTATATAAATTCTGTAAAACAAACGTTTTTAAACGTCGTAATAATCGTAAATAGTTTAACGCAAATCAACTAATAGTTCAATTGACATAGATATTAAATCCGTTAGTGGATTAGTGTGTTCAAATTGAAAACAATATCTACCAATTACATACATCATATCACGGTAAACATTTTATTGACTGGAATTTATGAATAGAATGTAAACAGTAAACTGAACTCTACCTACCTACATTTACGGAACTGTAAAAGGCGAGTTTTGGGGCAACGTGGTTACGGTTACTTGGTCTCTACTTGGTTACGGTTCTATTTGTAATAGTACCTACACAGATTTATTATTTTGCTTTTTGAGGTTTTTTTCTTTCATTTCCATACTTGGTTGGTTGTTGCGATTTTTACTTCACATGGGTTTTACCGGAAGTTTCACTAACTTCTTGAAAAAAAAATCTTTAAAAAATTTGGTGATGATATGATGATAATAAAAGATGTGATGAAAATAAATACCTACTAAAGCTGTGAGTGAATAGAATGATATGTCACTTACTTTATGTTAAAAGATTTAAAAAAAAATCATAATTCCATAATTTTCAGTTTAAAAATAATAATTCCCCGGTGGTTGAGATGGCTGAAAATCAATTGGGTTCTGAGTTATGACCTAAGATATCGTGCTCTCAGACAGACGGACGGATAACCTTGCCAAATTCAATACTAAATAGCTGTTCCAAATATACATGAGTGTAAATACATGGAAATAAAAAAACGCAAACTACTACACATTATATGATGATTTTGCTACATCACCATCGCATAGAACCATTTTTGTCTCATAATTACACAATATGATTTTACTCAAATAATATTCTTCTTTACAAATTATTTAGTTAATAAATACGGATCATTAACATTTTATATTTTGGTAGTAATATAGTACTTGCATTCAAGTTATTATTAGTAATTACTTTCTTTTTTTTAGTTACTAACAAGATTTAGATTTACTTTTGTATTATGATGATGGATGACTTGATTGTTTTCAATTTATTTCATTTTCATGATGATAATGACGGTAATCTTTTATTAGTTAGATAGTAGGAGTAAAAGTAGTGTGATGATGACGAGATTAATTATACTTTTTTTCATCAATATTTTTAATTGTTTGTTATATCTTAGCCTCACACAAAATTAAAATTCTGCTAACTTAAAAGTATATTCTTTTTCGATCCATTTGTTCTTTTTTTCGGCTTATCATAATAAACTCTTATTATTTTATATCATCTATCCTGATATTTTATTATTTATAATCTTTCTATATAAGTAAATACCTATATATCTTACTATCCTGTAGACTTTACCCTTCCTTAAACACTGCATTTAAATTATTATTTGTTTATATAATCATAGTTATAATAATAATATGAGCAGACTATTGTTTTTTTCTCTTATTCCTCCGATAATAATAATTTTAATTATACATTTCATAATAACTACAGTTTTTTTTTGGAATATATATTTCATTTCAACAGTCATCAGACAGACAAATAAATCATTATAGTATATAGATAGTTAGATGGTATAATAATAATTAATATACCTATAAGAACTGTAAACAAATTTACAGTTACAAAAAAAAGTAATCGAAAAAAATATCACAAAAGTACATTACTTTAAGTTTTTGATGTGAACCAAGCTGAAAAAAATAACTGCTCTCAAGTTTAAAGGTGCGCACGCCCCAGCTAATTGCAAAGTTGAAATTATTGCAATTACAAATCGTGCATATTTTTTGCCGTTTTCTAGACAAATGGACATACTCAGATATAAATGATAAATTGAAATTCGTTACAAAAATAACAACTGATTACAACTAAATCTAAGATAAGTAACAAATAAAAAAAACTAATATTAATTTATTACATTGACACGTCAAAAATTCCCCCCAAAAATTGAGAGGAACATTATTGGAATTACATATTCTTCATAAGTCAACCTACGTATTATGTAGCTTTAAAAATAATTTAGCAATAGTAAAAATACATTCTATATATTTACAAAAGTAAAGGTTGACTGAAAATTGAACAAAACAAAGTTATACAGAAGGTAACACTGGAGGTCCATTTAAATTAACGCCAAGCTAACCGTTTTCATTTCATTTTCTCGCACACATCATTCAAAATTCAAATCAGTCCAAAAAGTTTATCTTGATATTGTTGTTTTTAAATGTTTCAGTCCAACTTTATTGAAATGGATTATTAAATGGATCTCTCGGCTGTTGTTGCTGTTGTTGTTGAGCCGCATTTTGATCATTCACAAAACTTTGATCCCAACCAACAGGCCTATTGTTTTGACTTTGATGGTAAGTTGGTGGTGGTTCAAATGTTGCTGTGGCTGATTGTGCTGCCCATTGAGCAGCGGACGCTTGAATTGGATCAACTTGACCAGTCATTGGACTGGTTGGACTGGTGCTCATTGGAGCTCCAGAAGGAGAAGTTGGTTTTGAGAATCCTGAAGATGCAGGGGGATACTGGGGAGTGCTGTTCACCTGAGGTTCATAAGTGTTTTTGCCCATGGCGTTGGGGAAAACTGATTGCGCGTTGCGGGCCATTTCTTCCCGTGATGCTCTGAATGAAGAAGAAGAAGACAGGTAGAAAGATAGGGGAAAATAAAAATTAAATCATAAAGTCAAATCAAATTAATTAGAAATAAAAGAAAATAGTCGTAAAATCATATTTAGATATAATAATAATTACTAAATGAAATAAAAAGCAGAAATATTTTTTGGCAATCGTAATATCCCGCAACCATGAATAAACAAATAAAAACCAAAGCAGAACGATTGGCAGTATTTTGTTTTTACACTATAATAGGTAATAGGTAAAAGGTAAGCATGCAATTTTATGGATTTTTTTTTGTAAAGCGTTTGCTGTCCTTAATTTGTTTTCCTAATATGTTTATATACATCTTTGTTCACTATAAAAAGAGTACAGCTATATTTTAATTATATAAGTTACATAATTTATAACTGTTTACTGTTTTTAATTTGTTTCTGTTTGACTACGTGATTTGTTCATTATTATTTTTTTCAATGCTTACGTCTTATGAAGGAAAGTCTATTTAAAAAAATACCTATATACACATATGAACAACAACGAGCAAAAAAAATTTAAAAAATTCTGTAATAATGATTTTAGAAATCAGATAGTGGAGAAGGAGTTTGAAAAAATAAAGGGTTGATTGATGATTGATTTTTAAGATGATACGAGAGTCAGAGAGATACAGACAAATAGCAAATGTTTTGGAATGAACACTTGCGTATGTGGTGGTGGGGGCTAATATATATATTTTTCCTGTTTGGTTTGTTGGAATATTTTGTTTATCTAAAATTGGTATGTTTTGTTTAGTGATTAGTAGGTTTGTGAGCCCCAAATTTCTGGATCGTCGACCAAACTCTGGTTTTGCTGATTGACTTGAGGATCCTTCCCACCACCACCAGCCATTTGTGTTACAACAGCAGTCCCACCAATCCCAGCTGCAGCAGCCAGCATTACATCCCGCGGTGCTCTAAAGTTAACCCCAGTTAAGGTTTTTGGAGAAAATTGTAAGGAAATTGGGGTGTAAGCGATAAAAGACAGAAGAAGGAGAGACAAACAAACAATCAAGAAAACATTTGGTTAATGTTAGTTACATACATATACCACATAAACCCATTTTAGTACAGGTAATTATTAATGTAATTTTAATTATTTTAAAAAGTACCTATAAAATTGCAAAAAATGCATCAGTCATTCATCCAAAGAGAGATTATTATTATTGAATTAATAGAAAGATTGCTTATATCACTCAGATAGACAGATGGCTTAAGGAAAGTTAGATCGATCAAGTGCAGTGAAGAAGATGAGTTTGAATTTAGCCAAAAAGAAATTCAGAAGAGAAGAAATGGATAGTTTCAGCAGTTTTTTAAAGTGAAAAGAGTCAGATAGCCACAGAGAGGAATAAATAATTAAGAGGTTAGAAAAGCTGATTGTCATAGAGATTTTTAAGTTCAGCAAGTTTTGCGCCATCACCAACTCGTAGTATCCTTATTAATTCCATGTATGATAAAACGCAAAAGCATACTTTTATTTGAGAGTTAGTTCTTATCCAAGAACCACCGCACTTCCACCAACACTCTCATTATGACCGTTAGTATTATTGTGGGTAACCATTGAATTACGCTTGATTATCGAGTTTACACACTCATCTCGCTTTTCACGCATTACTTGTTTCACAGATCTACACAATAATAAAAAATGTAAAATAGACAGGAAAGAAGATTTGAAATTTTTGCAGAAAAAAAAGAAATAATTATTCTACATAAAAAACAGATCACGAAGAAGAAAATGATGAATGATGATAATTATAATATGATTAAAGGTAAATATATATAAATTTCCAGTCCCACCCATTTCCATAATCAAGATTTTCATCAAAGCAGTTTTGGCTAATTATCATTATGGGGTTTTCGTAGATTTTAAAAAGTGATTATTTTCGGAAATTGATTAATATTAAGAGAATAAAGAAAATTATAGCTTACTTCTTGCCAAGCGCCACCATTCCATACACGACACCAGTCGCCATTATACTTCCACAACCGAGAAAGGAGTTCGCCCCGAAACAGAATATGATGGATGGGATGGGTGCACTGCACAAAAATTAACAAATTAAAAAGGTTTTTCTTGTTTTTAAATTTAAATGGTCGTAATTAAATTGATAATTGATGCAATGAATATGATTGCTTATCAGTTTTTTACATGACATATGCGGCTGCTTTCATCCACACAGGTTTTCGTTCCACAATGGCTGTCACTTTGTTGACATGCTCAACAAATACACAACAACAGGGGGACTCGATTGTCACGACCAAGAAGCCGCATAATCTGAAGAATATAGAAACATTAAACTTTAATGATAATAATAAATGTTTAATGTCAGTGCTCCGGCGTATAGGCTTAGATTGTGACATTGTAATCGTCAATATTTATAATAATAACTGTCTTACATTTGCCAAACACTAAGAACAATACAAGTTGGAGAAAACACGCTAAATAATAAATTGAATAGTCCGAAGAACATGGCCACTGAAAACATAAGCACAAATTTTCACACAAAATTACTTTACATTCATAACAATTAACCGATTTGCAAAATTTGAAATGAGTTATTTTTTTCTGCTTTAGATCACATACATCCTCCAGCTGCAGTTCCAAGCGCTCTAAGTCCATACTTGACATACCAGGGTTGCTCCTCCAGTGGAACCTCTCCACCTCCATACCCATCCATTCCACCAGTAGGGCTTTGCATGATGATTAAGTAAACTTTGTTACTTAATTACGGATACAATGAGAACACCGAACGGCAACGTCAAACTCAAGTTTGCAAAAATGTCTAATTTTCTTCACAAGTCTAGAGAGAAAAAATTCAAGCAAAAAAATGTAAAACCTTATTCAACGACTAGTTTAAGTGTATTGAGATTTTTTTTCTCTGTAATACTTTTGCTTCATTTCTACTTTACTACCTACCCACACCCAAAAACACCCACCATTAACTATTAAAAGCTAGTTTAACAACGAAACATGACCACATCCCAAAAGAAACCACACATGTTAAAGAATTAAAAATTAATTGTCCTTATTACAATATTTATGTTTAAAAAACGCGAGCTCACCATTACCAATAATTATCGAATCAATGTTAATTACAATGTCAGGTGGTTTAAAATAAATAAATAGTTTTACACTTAAATGTATTTCGTTTCAGGAAGGAACAGGCAAACTATGCTTACGTTTACTCTAGGTTACGTCAACGTCACGCTCCCACTTGGAATCCAAACCAAACCAATTCACCTTTTATCAATGCTTAATCATCATCCGCATCGTTCAGTCAGTTGATCCAATTAAACTAACACTTATTAAGAAGAGCAGCTGTGCATTATAATTACTTCTTAATCGTTTTATAATATTTTGGTAGTAGACAATAAGTATAACACTTTTACAGTCCGTTAAAAGCAGAGAGGCAAACAGACAGGATGACCAAGCCGAATAAGGAACCTCCCCTTCTCAACGGAAAATGCAATAATAATAATGTTAGATGATCAATGATGATGTGGGTGAGGGTGTATTACTTCATGTGAAGTGTTTGCCCACTTTAGTTTGTATATTTTTTTGTGTATTTACACATTGAATACTTATTATTGAAAGGATATAAATTTATTTTTGAACTGGGTGCACATTAATCCCTTTGACGAAATCAGCTGAGAGGTGGAGACCACTAACTATTGGTGAGTACACCTTTGGCAAGGAGGAGCAGCAGGACAGCAGAGCAGCAGAGGGTTAAAAAAAATATATGTATATATACACACAGATTAGATTTTTAGCTCTTATGGGCATTTATTAACTTTAAAAAATCACAAACAAAACAAATGGTATAACTTGACTGGTGAGGAGAGGATGTGATGGTATGCTATGTTATGTAAGTAGTACTATAAAGGCAGAACAAGAATAACTTCTTTTGTTAAAAATGCAGATAGGAAAAGAGCATTAGAAGTTGGACACGTCGTCTGTTCTCCTCTCTAAAAAGACCTTAAAAACAACTACACTTACTTGTAACAACTCATTCCACCACCACTACAACGTATACTATCTATCACACAAACACAAGGCGAGCAAAAAGGGTTATATTTTTTTTATCAATCAAGTATTTATAAGATAAATAGTAGAATGTGTACTTATTACAGAACTGTTAACGTGTGATAGTGTAATGTAGGTAGGTTGTGAAAAACAGTAGTAGCAGCAGTGGTGTGGATGTATTAATATGTATAGCGTATGTAAAAATCTTCGGTGGCGCAAGGCCTACCAGAATATGCACAAAAATAAATGAATGAATGTATAGTAAATTGGTTTAATTATTATAATTTATATAATTTCTTGTTTCCCAATTAATTAATCATTTCAAAAGATTTCCTTTTCAATGGTTTTTTGCGTTCAAGCCCGTAATAAAATTAAGTAGTCGGGAAGGGAGTAAATTTAAGTATATTTCAAAATAACAATTTTCAGGAAAACCATTATCTGCCCACTACTATATTTATTCTTTACATGATTAATAATTACTTATGGAACATAATTTTAATTTTTTTTTTAAATAGTAATTTAAAATTTCGTTAGAATGCATTATGTATTTTAACGTATATGTATTTACATGTAGTTCCCACTCAATTGTTTGATATAAATATAGATTAAATATACAGATTCATTAAAAAATATGCGTGCTTTATAAACTTTAAATAAAATGTTGACCGGCCAGTTGGAGAAGTTGAACTATATATTGAAAAAGAAAGGTTTTCATAATTTAGTAGTAGGCATTTACTTGGCCCTGCTTACATTAGAATAGAATACACGTAGTGTATTCTTTATCTGTAGTATGTTGACTTGTACATGCGGCGTATGCTCACTTTTTACTTTTTACACACTGCCAACCAACCTGCCAACTGTCTTGATCTCAAATCCTGAAATCAAATCATCATGATCATCATCATCATCTCGCTATCAATAATTCTTCTCAATGCAATCACAATGCCCAGTCAAGTCAAGTGAGTAGAAAGAAGTATAGTAGTTTTTTAAATAGGGAAAGTGTGCAAGAATGATGGTTGGTGAGGAGAGGGTGAAGGACAGCTGGTTAAAAAATACTTTTCCAAAGTCTAATTGTAGCTGTAATAATTGTTAGTCTTATTTATTATTTTTATATTAAGAATATACAGTTTAAAAAAATATATGATGCAGTTTATTTTTTAAAAAAGTAAGACATCTTCAGTTCTAAATGATGATCATACAGTCAGTGGTACAATCATAACAATAACAATGGATCCAGTTCAGGTGTTTTGATTAAAATAAAAAAATTAAATAGTCGAGTGTGTACGTGGCCACAAAAGAAATGGGGAAAATAGACTGAAAGGGTTGGCGGTGGACTGTCAAATATTGTGTTTGTTTTTAATTTTTTGTGTGTAAAACTGTGCAATAGACTTTTTAATTAGAAAAAAATTAAAGTGCATTAAAAAATTTAAAAATGGCCGAGTTGTATGCCGTCAACAACTCAACTCCTTCAGGGGGTGATGATAATGAGCCTAGAATTGACGGAGATGGACAAGAAGTGACGTTACGCTTTCTGGGAGCCGGAGGTCCTGCTGGCCCACCTCCACCGGCGCCATCCTCGATTACTCCTGCTGTATCCTCAGTGGGAGTTAGTCAACCTCTTCAAAATCAACAACAGCAGCAGCAGCAGCCACATCAACAACCACCTCCAGCCCCACAAACACCGCATCAACATCAGCCACCTCCGCAATCCGCCCAACAGTCTGTAATGGTGCCTGGTACTCCTATGGGAGGAGGAGTCGTTGGAGCAAGTACGTATGATCCATACACCTCAATAGATCCATCCAGAGGAGGCGGAGGGGCTTATCTTGGAGGAGGAGCAATGCAAATTCCTCCCGGTCCCATGAGCGGCGGCCCTTATGGTCCTGCAGCAATGATGCAGGGTGGTCAAATGATGATGATGCCGGGATATGGAAATTACGGCATGAATATGTTTCCCTCTCCATACGCCCCCTTCATGGGAGCAGCAGCGGCAGGACCCTATCCGGGAATGACACCAATGCAACCACAGCCTTCTTTTTCCCAGGCCGAACTGGCGGCTAGGCTTCAAGTTCTCCGAGTTCAGAATCCTACGTATTACAGAAAATGGTATAAAAAATACGAAGCTCATAGGAGGAATCCCCGGAACTACCCCTTTCCCCCAATAGAAGTAGCAATTACAGGATTTCCGTCGATGGGTCCAGGGTCCTCACAAACTTTGCCATCATCTTACGGTAGATCCAGAAAAGAATCAAGTCAGTTTTGCCTGCGTGCATGCACTTTACTAACTTCCAAACTTATAAACCAGTCATGTTTATTTGGCCTAATGTAAAATGAAAAATGATTTCGTATTTTTCAATTGTAGCTCGTAGTTCTGTAAACGGGGATCCTTACACTCTTAGGGGTCATCCTAACGACCCTTTAGACTATTCCCAACACGTACCTAATACTTCAATGTCCCGAGGTCACCACAGATCCCACTCGGGCAGAGCCTCCGTTAACGATACCCACCCTCCCGAAGACGATTTTGAAATTGACGGGGCTCCTGGAGTGGGTCCTGCAGACATGTCCAGTTTAAGTTTAGCCGGTCATTTAGGTGGAAATAGTTTGCTACACTCCACATTTAATCCACAATATCAACCTAGTGGAGTAGGTGGGGGTCCCGGATCCTCCGGGGGAGGAGGTAGTGATCGAGACAGGCCACAAACCCAGTCTGGTCGTAGCTCAACAATTGGTGAACCTTACGCATCAAGATTACCCCCAGATGTATATGGATACCCCTCTGATCCATACGATAATAATAGCCTTAATAGATACGGAGGCGTTGGTTTTCAGTCGATAAGCCAAATGGAACAACAAGTGAGGGAGCCGACCCCTCCACCAAGAAGAATGACGCCTATGAAGTTTAGTACGTTTCACTGTATATCCACTATGACCCCATTAGGTCACATGATAAGGGTGCGGAATTCGGGAGCAGGGACAATTCTGGACTTTGTCAAAATGAAACAATTTGTTGGCCATTTGCCAGAGTACAAGGAGATGGAGGCCTTTAAGGGACCATTAACTCAGTAATGATCTTAACGTAAAATAATCGCTGTATAATGCCTAATTTTGAATAAGGAATTAATTTTTTTGTTCTATCCATTTCATTTTACAGATTATCAACTCATAAATCAACGGTTATCCAATTTTGCAAAAGAAAAATTAAGGAAGCCCGTTCCAATGCTGCTCAAGTTGACAGAAATAATTATATTCTTCTGTGGGAATTTCTTATGCTTATGCTTAGACAAAATGGGGTAAATTGACATTGATATGATACCTAAAACTTGTAAACTAATTAATTAATTATTACATTTTTGTTATTTTCCATTACAGATGGTGGTTGGCAGCGATATCGCCGAACTTCTCTTGACCACCGTTCAACAACAAAAACAAGAAGAAAAGGAAAGACGTGCTGCTCTCGCGCTTGTGGAGCAACAAGTCCGCGACTCGGTTGTTGAAGGCAGCGATGGCACTGGAGTAGGTGATGGTGCTACCGGCACCTCTTCTCCTGGAGGAGAAGAAGTAACGAGGAAGAAAGAGGAGTGTGAAGGTGAATCCTCTGGAGACGAAGATAATGGCCAACAAATGGCGTTTTCATCCTCTGGAGACCTAACAGTTCCTCCTCCAACTACTACTATTGCCACCTCTCCCTTAGAACCCAGAGACGACGAGAAAAAGCTGGTGGAAGAATTTTGCTCGCATCTTCTCGAAGGCCATAAAAAGGACGCTTTGGAATACGCAATGGACAATGGTCTTTGGGGCCACGCCTTATTTTTTGCGTCGAAAATGGATGAACGTACCTACGGTCACGTCTTGGCTCGTTTCGCTAACGGTATCCCTCTCCATAGCCCGTTGCAAACCCTATACCACATAATGTGCGGTAAACAGCCTGCTTCTGTGACAAATTGTGGGGATGGTTTATTAGACTCGGAGGGGGATAACTCTGCAACTTTTGGGGATTGGAAGCCACATCTGGCAATGCTGCTGAGTAATTCAGGTTACAAACCGGATGTGGAGCGGAGAGCAATCATAACGCTGGGCGATACCCTGTTTAGCAAAAATCACACCTTTGCTGCTCAGTTTTGTTATCTAATGGGATTGGAGGAGTTTAGGAAAAATAGCAGATTGGGAGTGTTGCTTGGGTACTCCCCTCAACAGAAGAATGTGCTGGAGGCGACACAGATGTCAGAGGTTTATGAATTTGCGAGAAAATTGGCTGATCCCGGATTTTCGCTGGGCTCGAGTTTCCTCCAAAGTAAACTTGATTATGCTAAGCGGCTCGTAAGCTATGGATTTGTGGAGGAGGCGCTAGCTTACTGTGAAGAAATTACCAAAGTTTTAAGACAATCTATCGGGAGGACAGCTCCTGGGGAGGAAGATCAGCAAGAGCTTACCAAGTTGTGTAAAAATACGTTAAAAATTGCGGAGCGGATTGCAGCTGCGGATGAAAATGGCAGTGCGAATGTGACGTGGGTGGAAGATTTGAGGAGGATGGCACAGGAACCTGAGGATATCTCCAGAAAGTCCAGTGTGATAACTAGTAGCTCGAATCAGGAATTTTCACAATCGCAGTCGGACCAGCTGTCTTATAATACAGTTCAACCGCACCATTCGTCCTCAGCTATTGGCCAACCGGGAGGAGGAATGCTTCCTCCTGGGGAAGGTGATCCTAATCCCACATATTATGAACAGTTCAGTCAACAAACCTCATCCACACAGGCTTCCTCAGTGGCTACTTCAGACCCTTACAATCCTGAAGGGCAAAGTACAATACCCCCTCAGGGTAGTGGAAGTAATATGATGATGAACATGGAAGGTGCCTTACAACAACAGCCACCACCACTGCAGCAGCAGCAGCAGCAAGAAATCGGGGGATATGGCGGAGGAGATAATATGCTGGATAATTGGGGTGGGACTAATAGTCAGCAACAAATGTTAAATGGTGGTCTACATCTCAGTCAACCTCCGCCATCGCAACAGTCACCACCTTTACATCAGCAACAGTCCATGTATGATCCAGCATCGCAAGTGAATATGTATGGAGGTGCTGGTCAAGATGGGGGTGTGCAAACTGGTTATCAGCAGCCTATGATGGATGGAGCAAACTCTGGAGGTTATGGCGGTAAGTCATTTAATTTATTTGACGTGAAGGCGATGTTGACATTAAATAATTTAATATTGATTTTCTACTACCTACCAAAAACAGATAAGCATTTGACTTCAGCGCCCACAATCAATAATAATAACCACAATCACTGGTACAACCCATACGACTCCCAGCCCCAGCCGAGCAACACAGGTCCTGACTACTCCACAAATCATCATAATCAGCAGCAGCAGCATAATAGTTCACCTGTCAAGGTAAATCCAATTATTTGGAATTATTTTTTTCGCATGGGCTGAAATATTAACGCTGTAATGAATGAGCAATTTTAATTGCGATTAGTGAGCGAATGCCGTGGTATCATGTAAAATATTATTTTACCCGTTTGTTTCTTCGTGTGCCGCTAACTGATAATTTTCTGTTTGAAAGTTTTATTTTGTGATTGTCACCCACTTTATTAGAGATAAGAGTAAAAACCGAACCGAAATAACCGAAATTTCTTTGATTGTTTGGGTTTCTCTACCTGCTTGATGTACAGAAAAAAACGGTACGCTTTGAAGACGAGCATACTACTACTACTCCAGCAGCGACATCAGCTGCGCAAATGCTGGTTGAGGAAGGTAATACAAATGGTATAAGTGACACTAGTAATGTAGGAGCAGATATTAGTGGGAACGGTAGTGGCAATGGTGGCATCAAGTCTGAGTCTTCTTCTGTAATGAGGGGTAGGAATGTGGGTGGTTGTGTGGCAAGTAGACCGACAGACTTAGACTTGAAAAGTGCATTAAAAAATAGACGCCAGCTACATAGTGGGAAAAAGATGTTAGCAGCAGCAATAGTTGCGAATGGTGGGGTAGCCGCCCTGTCATCAAGTGGCACTACAAGGTTTAATAGTAATGGGCCCTCTTCCTTGTACGATGATGATTTGGAAACAGCGGGTGAAGGGCAAGATAGGTCAGGAGGAGGAGGATTTGAGGTAGAGTTTAAATCCACTTATCCCATTGACGAGCCAATTGATCATCTTCTTCATCATCATCATTCCCCACCTCAGGTAGGAGTATCGGCACCAATGAGATTAGTAAATAAAAAGGCACCACCACAACGAATAATTAGCAGCTTAGTATCGCCTGATAATAATCATCCAACCACGCATTCACAACATCAACAACAGATTTACCAACAGAATAATCATCTCCATGGGATAAACAACGACAACAGTAGCAACAATGCCACTTTAGGCGCTATTAGTGCTAGTGACATCCAGAAAAAAACGTTTCCCGTGGACAAGGAATGTTGTTCCATCAACCAACCTTGTGAGGATCACGACGAGTTTTTGGGGGAAGATTGCTTCCTCGAAGAAGAGGATGATGATGAGGAGATGGACGATGATGAAGAGGGAGGTGGTTGTGGTGTTGTTGGTGGAAATACTATAGTAGGTGGTGATGGTATCAGTGGTGATATTGACGGTGTAGAGAATGGGGATACAAGGGGCTACCACCATCAATATCATTATTCACGTTTTGAAAATAAGGTATTGAAATTCTTTTTAGGAGTGAACTTTCAAAATCTGCCTTGTTTTTAGTGTTTTATTTTGCACAAACATAATTTTACAATAATTATTTTCATTGTCAATTTGGATTGATTTTTAAAACATGCAGTTATATTTTGTACCATTTTGTTACTTTATAGCTTTCTTCATCGCAAAAATGCAATGGATGCTATATTTTTGCATGCCTCTTCTTTTGCATATTTGTATAATATTTTACTTCACTGATCACAGACTGATTTTTATACCATTATATACTTATAGTTTTGGTTTGATTTCGGTTTTACTGACGGAATGTGAGTGCAACGATGCTAGTCCAGGGGGATAATTTTTGTGTATTATTATTAGTTATTATTTAAATACGTGTAATTAATTGATTATTATTTTATTATTATCACAAGTTATCCGTGTGCATGATTATTATTAAAGGGAACACGCTTGCAAAAAAAACATTTTATTTGTGCACATATTTTTCGTGGAATTGTTTTTAGTTTTTCTAATTTTTTTTACGTGACAGACTGAAAGTTCCAATTCTGCATCAACCTCCTCTGGTGGAAACGCATCAACAGGGAAGAAAGATGCAAAGAAGAAAGGAAAGGAAGGTGGTGGACTTGATGGCCAGCAACAACAGGAAAAGGGCTGGTTCTCTGGCCTGTTTAAAACGCTGAGCCTCAAACCCAAAAATCAAATGATCCTTCCAGACGACAAGAATCCTACAATTGTATGGGATGCCAGCAAAAAAATATGGGTGAACAAAGCAGGGGCTGACGGAGAAGATGATTTGGCTCCTGCCGGACCACCGCCAAAGGATAGTGATTTGATGATGGGAGGAGGAGGAGGGGGAGTAGGGCTTCCACAACCACCAATGCCACCCATGTCAATGCCACCCCCGCAGCACCAACAACAACATCAGCAGCAGCAGCAGCAGCAGCAACTACATCAACAACAACCACAGCAGCCAATGTCAATGCCAATGATGATGGGAAACCACACGGGCATGAACAATGGAGAATATCCACAGCAGCAACAACCCCAACAATCTGCCTTACAACAAAATAATAGCCTGAATGGGAACAATAATAATTCGACAATGAACAAATATAAATTACAAAGAGGACGAGGTGAATACTTTTTTACTGCATTTTTTTCTCTCTTAATCTTATAAAGACGAAACTTAACAACTTTTTATTTGTCAGTAGGTCTTAAAGGATACGTAGATGTTTTGAATACAAACTCCGCTCCCGGTGGAGGTGGAAATCCAGCTTCATCCCCACAACCCCCTTCTAATCCCCTAATGCCTATGCCCATTCCAAATCATCATCCTCATTCTCAAGGTGCTGTTATTCCCAACATGTTTATACCTCCACCTACTCATCCTGGAGGAAGCGGATTAGACACTGGTGCTCCTGTCAGTTTTTTAACACCTGCACCTCCGCCAGCACCCATAAGTGAGCAGGAAGTGGTTCCTCCAAATCATTGATGAATGAAGTATTTTTTTTAATAGGAAAAAAGAAATTATTATTATTATTTCGAGAACCATTATCGTCTTCACCTGATTTATCAAAAAAAAATTAAGTGCAAGTAAAATACATGTATTTCTGTTTTTTTCATGATGATGAAATATTCTCATCTTAAAAAAAATTAAAACGAAGGTGATTATAGTTTTTAGTGATGATCAGCATGAATAATAATGATTATAATGATGAAGTGTATTTTTTTCGGATTATTAGATATGTAGTTTAAAATTGTATGCCTACATATAATATAATTGAATTTCATTAAGTTGCACACACACACACAGTTATGATTAGTTTATTTTTTGATGTTGGTAGTTAGTTAGTTTGTAAATTCATCATGGGTTGGCTTTTTTAGTAAGTGTAATATATATTATTCTAATTATAAATAATATTATTAAGAAACATGTATTCAGTAAAGTAAAGAATAAAAACGTAAGTAAACAGAAAATTTTAAGCGATATTATTAATATTATTACATACTTCTAAAATATATATATACACTAATTAGGTACTTTAAAAAAAATGCTCCGCGCGCTCGGCTGGAACTGTAAAAGACTAAAAATAAAAAATAAAGCGTGTAATTAAAATTGAAATAATTACTGAATATTTATTATGAATTTAATTTATCATATTTTACATTACTTTCATCGACATAAACATTATAAAATTGCATGAATATGAAAAGTGAGAAATAATGAGAAAATTTAAAATCGAGAAAATAATGAGATTGGAGGAGGAGGAGGACACATATGGGATAAATTGGAGGAGATGAACCTAATAATATTATTTGATAATGGTGGTTAGTTTCAAACGCCATAGAAATTTGGACATGCTCCCCACCTCCATAACCAAATAAAATTATTATGAGACCTTATAGACAGAATTTACATTTTGTTCTTGTATACTTTTTATAAATCTTTATCCCCAAAATTATGCACCATGAAAAAATAGTGTTCATGTTTTTATTTGAGTTTTTTGTAAATTTGTTTTCCACTTTTATGTTTTTGGCCGGCCTGAAGCATGTTGCGGAGTTGAGGTTGAAGAGGTTAACGAGCGAGACCCATTAACTATATTATGAGTGACGAGGCAAACAATAATAATAATAATAACACTAAATATAGAAAAACACAACAGAAATCTGGTGGTAGCTCAAGTGGTGGTGGTAAAAGTGCTACTTCTACTACTACGAAGGCCGTGGTTATCAGTTCTACCTCTACACCAATAGCAGCAGCAACAGGATCCCTTCCAGTGGTAGTAACAGAGGCAAATAATGAAGATCAGCAAAAATCAAAAGGTTCAGTACCAAGAAATTCTATGAGCCCCTCTGGCACACCGACTGAAAAAAGTAATGCAACAGTTGTGACGACGGGAGGAGGAGGAGGAACTTTATCATCTGATGCACCAGGAGGAGGGGGAGGAGGGGCTGCTCGGCTTCCTGTGGACGTAATAACAATCTTTTTTTTGTGAAGGGTTATTATGATGGAATCTGATTTGATTT
>JAHZNC010005154.1:0-11931 GCA_027744095.1 Zhuqinia jingwanae | reverse complement strand
CTGGAATAAAAAAACACTAAAATGACATTTTTAAGTGAGTCAAGAAAATATATACGACCCATATGCAAGTCCACAGTCCACAGTACAAAGAATCTTACTATGTGTATGTATCTATACCCTTCAATTTCTACTCTATATTTTTTATTCCAAAATCATAAAAAAAGCGTCAAGGCTCTTACCCTAAAGTGTATGATAAAGAAAGAAAAAGTCTGAACAAAGTAAATTACTTTCCATTTTAGAACCAGCAGCAGAACGTCATCTATGTATATAAGTGTGTGTGTGTATAGGTATATATAAATAGAGAATGAAAAATGAATTAAAATGCGTACCTACCTAAAAGTTGTGTTGAGTGAGTAATGCCTGATCAGTGGCAGTTGCGGTACTGGCAGCAGAAGACAGGTAGTAGTAGACTAGTGGGGGAACGTGTGGCTCTCTTTTGATTTTCTTTTTGTTGATGTTATTATGGCTTTCATGTGAACAAAAGTGCACCTTTCCTGGAGTTACTGGCGTACGTACGTGCACCACCATCACCACCACAGTAATAGTTGTTCACTCTTTGACTTACTCCGAAATACTGTTACAATTCTAGAGCTCAAATGCAATACGAGATGGTTGATTCATCAAACCAAATATATATATACATGTAGCATACGCCAAAAAAAAGACAGCAGGTACATATGTACACGATATCACTCAAATTATTACTTCCACTTCCAAACCGTTTCATTTTGTTCACTTCTTCACTTTATATCATGTGCATATGTATGAAAAGGGCTTTGGCAATGACCAAAAAACAAAATGAAATGGAATGAGATGACGATACTGATAATGAGATATATGAACTTTTAAAGATTAAAAAAATATTATTTTTTTTTCCAACAAATTCAAAGCTAACTAATTTCCTTATACAGTAGCAAGTCTTTGTGGTATTATTATATTAAATTCACGGAATTAGTGTGGTGATGATCCATTTTGTCGTATTGTATCATGTTGCCCCATGATGCGCAAGCAACGCACTGACAACTGAGTTGTGTTTTTGTTTTCCACATCACACACAGAGATATGTATAAAATATAATACAGTAACTTGAACTTATTTTGTAACCAGTGTATGGTAACGAACAGAACCAGTTCATCTTAATGAGATGATGAATCGGATATGATATGATGATGTAGTTTAGTTGGATTATAAGTGCACAAATAAAGGTAATTTAAGGAAGGTATCATAATACCATCTTGCATCATCTACTACTATATAGTTATCTGTTTTCCATATATATGTGTACCTATACATATTAAGAGCATGCGGACAGTTTTTTTGTGTATAATTCTGAAAAAGAGGTAAATAATAATGATGATGCATCCATTGTATTAAAAATGATCGTCATTATTATTATCATCATCAACAACAAACAACATGAGAAGATGATGTGAAAAAAAGGAAAGAAAAAAAAATTATGAGAGGAAGCCCGAATTTTTTTTCCTTCTCTTTTTATCCTGTCTTTATTACAAGCACAGGTGACTAGGCACACACGTAAATTTCATGCATTAATTGCATCTACATGTGTTTTGTTACCGACTTTAATGGTTTGCAGCATAAAGTTATGATAACGACTATGCGTGGCAGTAAAAAAAATGTACGTAGAGCCAGAAAAGCTCTTCTTCTTCCCTTCCACTTTTGACTATATACTGGCTCTTGTTCTGCATGATCATCATCACAATGATCCTCATCCTGACTGAGTGAGTTGAGTACTTGTTCATCTAGCGGGGATCAAGGTGAGAGAAGGCATATGAGAAGAGCAGCATCATAGTATCATCATCATCGTCATCATCACTAATATCATCGTCATATAATACAAGAAGACGTGCTTGAATGTAGTCGTTGTTGCTGTTGTTGTTGTTGTGGGAGGATGGAAGTTGTACGGCTTTTTCTGCATCCCGTTTTCACATCTTTGCTCAGTGTCAGTACCGGATGCTCCTTTCAAGAAAAAGTGAAGTCAGTTGGACAGCAGCCGCACGTAACTTTACCACAAGATGAATGTTAAATTTCAAGGCAGAAGAAGAAGAAGAAGGGGTGATGCTCTCATTCTCCTACTATTAAGTTAGTATAGTATAGCGAAGCAGCAGCAGCAGCATCATTATTATCATCTCGTCGTCGTATAAAAACTTGACGAACTTCCGACCAACTAAGAAATAGCTAACAAAAGTAAAATACAACTTTGGTTTACATACTACAGGACAACAGCTGAATGCTTAATATATTAATACCTCAGAATTCACACAATTAGTAGAAATACAATATAAATACTTATCAACCGGCATAATTTTCAATTCTAATTTTCCTCATCAAGAAGACATATAACTTTTGATTGTGATACTTAAGGTTCAACAGAGCAATAATAAGATTCACCTGTATGTGCATGCGAAAGCAAATTTCATTTTTCTAGATGCCCCATTCACTCATCCTCACAAGGGATAATCCGTATAAAATGTGACAAAAATAATCTCATCAAAAATAAATATATATGGAATTGGTATACCAACTTCTTTGATATACGGTAAGGTATCTTGTGTGGGAGAATCCCTAAAGGCACCTTTCTTCTTTTCTTTAGTATTTGTAATAATTCGTCTTCTTAAACGAAACCTAATGAAACATTAAGCAGGTATATATGCATTCTTATTCCCTATAAAAAATATTAATGTACATGAACTCAAAATATACTAGTTTTGTATCATCTTTTTCCTGTGTAATTTGTAATTTCCTCTGGGAATTCAAATCTTGACTGCTTCATTTCGTCTGCATTGTTATTATTGTTATGTTGGTTATCCTGAAAAAATAGTCTTCATTTAAAAAAGAAGAAGAAGAGTCTTTCAACTTTTCATTTATTTTATTTGCTATAATATATCTTTTGCTGCTGCTTGCTCTCTCCGCATTAATCTCCCTGAATCATTTCCACTTCCATCAGTAACTGCATGATCATCATCATTTTTTCATTATCTACATGTAAGGATGCGATGGCAGTGGCGAGGGAGGATGTGTTTGTGCTACTACTATGAGAGTTTTTTTTGTGTGTATTAAAATAAACCACGTACTTTTTGTGTAAAAAGTACAGAATTTAATACGAAGAAAAAAACATTTTATTTACATCATTGGACTTGCAAATGTGTTTTGAGCAAAACTCAAATTCTGTAGTTTAAGAAACTGTTGATCATGCACCATCATTTTTTATACATACATAAATACATCATGAAAAAAACAAGATTCCTGTTTTTTAAGTTCATCCTGCTCATCCTCCTATGATGAATTCAAAATGAAATCAACTTATGATGAGCAAAGACTGGTAAAACGGATGATATGTTGATGATGAGATGTGAACGCTTTTCATATTATTGTTTGATATCCCATCACCGTCATTACCAAAGTTTTCTCACAATATGCTCTTAAGTTGAGATACTTTATAATCATAATAATAATCATCTTCTTCATTGCCACAAAAAAAACGACGCGATCACGATAGAATATGTGACTTTTGAGGATTCTGAAAGAGTGAGTCAAGAAATAGATCGTTATTTACTCACATAACTACTTGCTATTCTTCATTTAGGGTTAATAAAAGTTTTCATCATTCATTCTGACTTTTCTGAATGTATGTATCATTGAACTGGTACCTGCCCAGCATTTCAGCAATAGTGGAGTACAACCACGGGCCATTACGGAATATACTCTAGACTGAAGTTGGGAGCAAGTCTCATCTGCTGTTGCTCCCTTTGTTGGACTTATTTCAACGAACAAAACCTGGACCTTTGGCGCTCATGTTGCATAAATACGGCTGAATGATAAGAGATCCCTTACGTCCGCTCATCCCAATCCACCGGAAGTTGAAGCGAGTCTGAATTTGATGAAATGAGAGATCATTCTTTCCGATTATATACTCTTGTTGGCTGGCTGCTGCTGTCATGTCATGATAACAGACAATGTTATGCATGCAAACAAATTCATGCAGGCGAAGGGTTGATTCAGCTATACAATGTATATAAAAATGTCTTACCTACGATGAATGGAGTATAAAAAATGAGAAAATTACTTGGAATTAGAATGAACGGAAGATGCTATTATTACTGGATAAGTTTCATGTGCTACTATTGTTTTATTGCTGCTGCGTAGAAAAGGTAGAGCTTGGCTCAATTATTGTTAGACATGAATAATGTATACGTGCATCCTTTATATGATATATTATAGTTGGTATTAAGAAATCTCAGGATATTTCAGTTAAAAAATAATGAATGACATGCATGAATGAATCAGATGATAAAGGAAACAATAAATTGAAACATTGCTTTGGCTAGTATGCATGTGGGATGACGGAGAAAATAAATAAATATACAATTATTTATACACAAAAATGCATTTTTTTGAAATTACGATATCGTGTTTATTCCAGCACTTCACACCATTATAATAGGATACATCATTTTTATATGATCTTTCAATCAGATCAAGTTATTTGATTTTTTTAGTAAATATATAAGCTCATTATCCTTTTCGCATGATGGATGTATGTATAGGAATGCGACAGTAATAAATATTTCTATTTAAACAATGTTACAATCAGACTTCCGGGTGCATGTGCGAGTAAAAATGTCTCGATATGAGTGCGAATTTGTCATTAGTTGCGGTTAATCGACATTTGGGGTCTATTAACAATAATTTAATTAGGTAGGTAGTTGTAAAATAAATTAATATTGAAATTACTAACATGCTACGTCTAAACCGTCTGTGACCGGTTCCGTTGTATCTGGCACAATTGCAGTGTGCACGTCATGATTACTTTTGCGCGCTGATATCCGAAGGCACTTTGGACAGGAATTTCTTCCCGGATTAAAGCATTTTAGATGGAAGCATGATGCGCATTGTGAGCACCTGGTCACACGATTGATTTGAAATGGGAATAAAATCTCAGTACGGTTGCACATTTCACATATAAATCCTAACTCCTTGCATAGCTGAAAAATTACAGTAAGCCACATAAGAAATTGAGCATTATTTTTTATTTGAAATAATTAAATTGTTTTACATACTCATTTCCTTACCTCGCAATTGAGAACGTGCTTAATAGCTTCGGTAACAAACTCCTTAGATTTCATTGGCAATCCTGTCGAAAATCTGAGATGGACCAGGTCTTCCAAAGAATACAGGTCCACATCGCATGAATAATACTGCGGAAATTTGTTGAGTTCGCCTTGTAAACTAATTTTAGCGTACATATACTGCTGGTTTTTAGTTCACTTACAAATTTGAAGATCTACAATTTTGTATGTACTCCTTCAAGATTCCTAACTGTATTCTATAGTTGCGGAAGTTGTTAAGCTTGACCTTTTTATATATGGTTTTATTGATAGCCAGAATATTATAAACAGGATCGGACTGAAGCTTTTCCAACAAGGTTGCAGCAAAGTTAGACACCGGGTGTGGACTAAAGTCCCATTGATGGATAATCATTTGTGGTAATCGGGCTCTTTTCCCTGTGTGACATCCGGTGCAAAAGTACCTGGCCCAAGTAATAACAATAGCGAAAAGTTGAAACGTACTTCATGTCAACTTTAGTACCGCATCCAGCACATCTGCACCGCTGTGTCTTAGTCAATATGTTAATGCTGCAATTAAAAACACAATGAATTTAATACATAATTGGATAAAATAAACCTCAATTTAATTTCCAACAATACGTTGTATCGTATCAATCATTGATTGCATGAATCGTCTGTTTACCTGGGCGGAGGATGAACTGTGAAAATTATTTGAGGACGTGGAGGGGCCCAGTCCAAATTTCCACGAAGACGAATGTGATTGTCAATTCTTCCAATGGAACAATCTGTAGCACTACCACTGTTGTAGTCGCTCTCATTTTCAGATGCACTCTTTGCTTTAGGGAGGGGCAGCAAGGCTTGTGGCGCCTCCAGCTCACTAACAAGCCATTGTAATTCTGAAGCAGGAGGAAGTTGCTTATCCGTTACTTTAGAATTTCTCAACAAGTTGAGTGCAACATTTTCGGCTGAATACGAAGAGAGAAAATCTTCCTCTGATGACGTGAAAGATGAAGAAGTGCGCGAAGCTGCAAAATAATCAAAAGTATTATATTAATTGACAACTCTATGTTGACAATCTCTGATCATTTATTTATTTTAAAACTAACCAACTCCTTGACCATCCGATTGAACGCATGGACGTGGTTTTTTTCTCAGGTATGGTGGTGGCTTACGTGGTTGCTGTCGCCAGTATTCTAACCTACAGGAAAAAAAACACACACAGTTTTTAATGGGCAAAACATTATTGAACACGCATAATTAGTCCTAATTAGCTTCGTACTTACTCAGATTCCTCAGTTTCAGTGAATGATGATGGATCATTCTTTCTTCCACCACGAAATCGCATGGGTGATTTTGAAACGCCTTGTGCCCTTTCACCTTCTGAGGCTGGCACAACATTTGAACTTCTTTTTACTGTGCCAAATACATCTTCGTCATCACTTTCAACATTACTTTGCTGCGCTTTGAGTTTTTCTTGATATTTTTGTATCTTAATTCTTTCAAACGCTGATATTAAAGCTTCTGATACGTTAAAATGTGCGTTTTCCCTATCTAAATCAGGTAAATTATCAGAGAGTGAAGACAGAAAAGAAGTTAAAGTCTGTCCTTGTTGAGGTGTTGGAAAGTGACCCATTGCAGGAGGAAGCACCATTCCACCTGACTCCAAAAAGGACTCATTCCAACCAGATTTCTTTTTGTACAATTTCTCTTCCTCAGAACTAGATTTCTGCCGATACAAAGTTCCTGTGGACATGACTCTAACAGATCCATAACGTGAAACAGATTCGTTTTCAGAGGACGTTTTCGTAATTGGAAGATTTAATAGTGATGATGCTTTTGGAACACTGAGTCCGGAAGCTGGCAGAGATTCTGGATGAACACGATCCAATGGAGGTGACGAGACTGGTGACTGATAACTGTAGGAAAAACTAGGAATATTTGCTTCTAGGTTTACGTTAATAGGATCTACTGTAGTTTCTTGTCTATGGCTATATTCTGATTTGGACTGGCTTGAATGAGCTTCATCTGCAGTTTGTGTCAGACGGACGTCTTTTTTTAGAGGAATGTTAATGGCACGAGAAGATACTACTGTCACTGGTGATGAGGCCGTCATGATTTCAGTTGAAGTGTAATCCGTTCCAAGCAAAGATGCTAGTAACGGATCGCCAGAAAGAGGCATTGCCTGAGCTTGCGATTTTTGAACCGTATCTAACTTAAGATTTGCCTGTATTATAAAATATAAAGCACAATATATAAATTGATATCCTTACAATAGCATTAACACAAAATGAATATTACGTGACTTACCTCCATCGCCATAATTTTAAGCAGTGGGGTAGCATCTCGTGTAGAAAGAACATGAAGGATGTCAATAAATGCATCGAATAAATACTGATTACGAAGAAATGCCCATTCATAATAAAGGTCTTCGAGGTCATGTCGTTTTGTTTGAAGTGTAGTTACTAAACTGAAGTTGATCAGTCTAAATGGAGCAAAACATGTTTTAATTATATATTAACATTTAACATGAAAAGGATATAAAATAAAGCAGCAGATATTACTCAATTACTACGAACAAAAGCGTTAGCTAAGCACACCATGAATGGTAAACTTACGATTCCTCAAGCCACACATCAAAGTCGGCAAAGGTTGGTTGTGAATATATCTGTATATAATAAAAACAAAAAGTACACATTAAAGGCATTTGTATATTGAACTTACCTACTTCATGCAGATAATTCTTTTAAGATATTATAATGACCTATCCATATTTGTTAATTAAACAATAAACAATACCGAGTTGAGTGATTATGCATTAAATAAATTAAAACAAACTACATGTAATATTATTCCTAGTATTGGATTGTCATTCACAAAGGCATTAGGCAGTGTTGACTACACGATATAACGAAAATGACGCATTTATGTAACATACAAATATCATATTGTATATGCATGTGAAAAATTGTGACTAAAAATAACACGGACGATTTTGACTGACTAAACGAAAGTAAGATAATATACAGAATTAAACTGGCTGTAATGTAATTGACTCCATAAACATAGCATGAACTATATTAAGACTTTGACATGATATCCATCCTTTTTAAGACCAAACATTTAATTTATTATAATTATTATTGTACACATCGTGCAAAACTTACTAGGTGATGTTTGATTTTAGTTCCATGTTTAAGTATGGCTTTGATTCTTGCATGGAGATGATTCCTACAGCTACTCAAATGGAATATAGATTGTTTGAAAACACTGACATCGATGATAAATTCTACTGTTCTAACCAATCCAATCAGCAATTCTTTAGGACATTCCAACCGGTCGTTTCTTGTGGATAACATTTACAACCAAACCATTTAATTCGTATTAAAATGGCAGCCTAAAATGTGTATGTTATCGTCTCAGGAACAACATCGCCACAAATTGGTCTTCATTCTAATTGTGTGGTATGAATAATCTATAAAAAAAGAAAGAAAAATCATAATCTTTAACTGTATGTATGTACAAAAGTTATAAAAGCTTTTATGTTTGTTTTACTTATCAAAAACAAATACCTTTTTGGGCGTGTGATTGATGATGATAAACAACCCCAATCTGTGGCTTGCTTTTACAAAAATCTATTTTAAAATTGAATAAAAAACACACTTGTATTTACACTAAATGTCAACAGCTCAAGTCATTGGTGCACCAACAATCGATAAACAAAATCAGAAATTGATATCAAATGACGCCAACACATTACCAGCTGCGAAGTAACGACTCAAATACGTAATAGCACGAATTACAGCTAGGCTGGAAACAGGAACATTTATCCTACTAGTACTAGTCACAGCCAGATTCAGTCAATTTTTCCCCACGCACTATACTAAAGGTAATTGTCCAAAGACCAATTATTATTACAGAGCGAGAGTACACAATTTCCCATTCTCCGTCACACAAAGAACTAACGAATGTATTCTCTTTGTAAAGTTCACTGTTCAGTTAGTCCTTCCACATCCGCAGGTACCTTCTTTTCGTAGATCGATGATATTAGATATATACAGAAGATATGTAGGTCAACATTAACTAAATACCATCCATACTCCACATAGTATGTACGTTATACCAAAGCCAAGCTTAATGATGGTTCATTGGATTCGAAGGGCATTGCTGCCTACACACGTATCAATTAACATATGTATAATATGCAGTTGCTGAATAGCTGATGAACTAAAATTGCAATAAATACGTAGAAATGGATACGTTAATGTGACACGCGACATCACAGTTCAAATATTCACTATTAACTTTTAAAGAATGAGAATGGTAATGCTTCATAGAGATCAGTTTCCGGTGCGCAATACAAAAAATATAATATGGAACACATATGTTGCGTAATTAAAACTTTGGGACAAAACAACTATAATTGAAGCTTGCGGGTGGATGCATTAAAGATTATAATAATATGACTATAACTTGCATTGAAAAGAGCATTGTTGTATGTAAACAGAGAAGGAGCAGAGGAGAAGGCGTAAACACAAACATTTTGCAATTGCAGAAAAACCATGAACCACTTGATTGTCGAGCTTTACAAAAAACTTTCTATGTTTTTACGATATATTTAATGCAAACAATTTACCAGAGATGCACAGCAGCAGCACTAGCAGCAGCTGCGATTTTTATATATATTATGTCGATTGTCAAATAGGCAGAGAAGAGGCAGAGGAGTGGAGATATATGCATGTTGAATTGAAATACCTCTGTCTGTACATTTTCAACACCAACACCACCTCACAGATGACTGGACCAATGTACGTGCTTTCCACACAACAAAAATCATATGATTCCACCAACTGGTTATAAATAATAGTCACAAACAAGCACAAGACCGCCATCCCTACCTGCCCAAAGAAACAAAGTTTACTGCACAATCAATTAACTAATCATAATCAAGCACAAAGGTAAACAAACATGTATTTCAGTTGCATAAAAAATTAATAGTACTTTGTCGTCGTTAATTAATATCGCATTTTCGATGATGATATAATATTTAGCAGGAAGGAAGAAATGCCTGGAGTTTTTAGTGGTATGTTTTGTGGTATGGTTGGTTGGTAGACAATTCATGGAAAATTTGACAGCAAATTTAAATTTCTAATATCATTGGTGCTATTCATGGTGTAGGGCATTGTAGGGTAATACATAGAAGATGTAGTTGGAATGCTAACTTTAACTTAATAACTTTTTCTCAATTTATAATTTATTTAAGGGATCATTTTAAATCACGGGATCGTGAATTGGATGGTGGAAGTATAACATATTAACATATACTACGGTCAATGTCCGAGGTTGAAAAGTGGTTTGCAGATTTTTGTTTTTGGTTGCGTTGTCTTACTCAAGGAGGGATGCAAGGTTTACAGGTAAATTTAATTGATGAATTTTGATTTGGAGATATTTATTTTTACTCACAAGTTTGTGTAATTTTAAATATAATAACCATTAAACGCATTTTCTCATTGATATAGGACATTTTCGTTACTGGTGGTCAGTATATCACACCTGTAATCAAAGGTTTGCTGGATGCAACCGCGGGAATTTTACCAAAGGGTCCCAATTCTAATAAAGAAATGAAGAAATCAGTCTCAACAAAAGCCAACACGAATGGTAATTTGGGAGGAGGCATAGGTTTCAATCGACATGTAGTAAGATTGGCAGGAATATCCGGGGCGTTAGCCGTTGGGTTAGGGGCTTATGGAGCACATGTTGTTATGACGAATCCGGACGTTCCAGATGAACAAAAGATATCTTTCAGGACAGCCAATTTGTATCATTTTATTGGTACTGGTGGACTCATAGCAGCATCCTTAGGACGATTTCCTAAAACTGTAAGTCAGAGATTGACCAAAATGTCTTTTGTGGAGTGTATTTTTCCGTGTTTAAAAATATTTTCGTATGTTTCACTTTCTAGTCTGCTTTACTCATGACTACTGGATCTGTATTGTTTTGTGGATCTTGTTACTACCATGGACTTACGGGAGAATCTAAAGTTAAAAAGTTTGCCCCCATTGGCGGAATCACTTTAATTGTGGCATGGCTCTCATTAGTGTTATAAGTTATAGAATATACCTAATCGAAGTGTAAATGTAGTCACAGGTTAAATTCTTATTGCAGCTGTAAATGTAAAAAAAGATATGTAAAAAAAATTATTTAGTTTACTCGCTTGAATACAACTATATATAGGAATTAGGAAATAAGGATTTGCTAAAAGACAAATTTTACTTGTCGTAGAATCGATTTATTCAGCAACCGCAAATATTTTTGTTTCCCTTTCAATGCTTGATGATATTGATATTGATGATGGTTGTATGATTTTCTAAAATGTATTGTCAAGTCACAGATGTTACTTTCAACCAATGAAACTCTTCATTTGTGCCATTCATACCACAAAGAAAAATTTAGAAATGGAAATGAATTGCTTGTAACCTTTTTTGTAATAAAATGCATTCAAATCATAGATTATATGTTATCCATTTCTCTATGAATTGGACTAAAATTAAATATAGCATGATCAATCTCTATGTATGTTCCAAGAATTTATAAAATATTCAAAATAAACTGATAAAAATCTTTTTTTGGTGCATTAAACTTGTCGGCTATCTACAATCTACATCAATATCACCCATTCAATCATTTTGCTGTTTCGGCAGAAATGTTGTAAACTTTTGATCTCTTCCAAGAAGCTAAGCTATTACGTAGATTATTGCATAATAGCGTAAATTTTATTTTTTAGGTTAATTATTACAAAAATATCTTATTTTTCATTTAGTTGGGTTGGACTGTAGTAATCCCAAGA
>JAHZNC010005152.1:0-19453 GCA_027744095.1 Zhuqinia jingwanae | reverse complement strand
GAAGAATATAATAATCATAGACCTCGTTGCGGGGAGTCTCTTGTTTTTACTGCCAGTAGTAACATAAAGATTCAGACAGTTGTTGTTATGAAAAGACCAAACTCTAGGGGATATGCAAGGTATACTTTGATCTATGTTCGTACGTTCGTACCATATTACCTGATAATTATATGATATCTGGTAATTTGCAAAGTTGTTATAATAATAAATCATTAATAATTGTCAGTATTCTGACCATCTATCAAATATGTACATGTTGACTTCGCGCGTGTCAATCAACAACAACGTGGACATTGATAATAATAAGTGACTGAATTCAATGTTTCATTTCTTAGTAAATCTATCTTCACCCTTGATTATTGCCACTGCTAACAACAGATATGCACAATTTGAAAAGATTTTCTTTGAAATTGTTATTATTCATATTTTCAATTGCAATTTCATCATGAAGAAAAAGTGACGTGTCAGAAAGAAATATACACGAACAAATAATATGTACATAGTACATGCATTCATAGATATAAGTACATGTAAAGAACAATTGGTCGTGTCTGAGATTTTTACCCCTGATAATTCGTGCGTATAGCGGCTAAATTAAGTAATCTTGCGGTAAAAGATGATATACAAAAATGCTGACGATGCGCTGGGTACAAAATATATACATATATATTTTGCTGAATGCGGGTGTTGAAGACAAGAAATTATGGATATATTACTACATGACAGAAAAAAAAGTACCATGAAGAATCGATGAGTCGACATAGTGGATGATGAAGAGAAATGAGTTCAGGCAGGTTCAATGTACGGCGGGGTCGCTGATGCAGAAATGAGATTTTGCACGGAGAGAGAGCTATGTGAACTCATCTTTTGAGATGTCGGGACTTTGGACATGTCCTATTGTAAAAAAAAACAAGTTGTAATAATAACCTTGCAAGTAAGTATCACAGATGCTAGCAAACACAACATTGTGTCCATATAGGAGACAGATATAAGATATATTTAGTAAAAAATATTTTTGTTGTATAAAGTGTAGCAGTGTCCAGTTCTTTATGAATAGGATAGAATGAAATACATACAGACAGGCTGAATTAAAAAACTTTGATGTAACTGACATGTTGTAGTTTCATGAACCAAATATATATTTTCCTTACCAACAGATTTACTCAATTCAAGTTGGCTTTAGAAGAAATCCATTTCCTCTTTCCTTTACAAAGATAAAATTATTTCATTTGTGAAATATTTATGGAATTTTACTAATAGCGTATTTGCTCCCAAAGTTATCATATTACTTTATTGTATGTTACCATCAAAATCATGCACGCATCACGCATTTTACGCACTCGGAAAATGAAGTGCCAAGATACAAGTACAAAGTATGCGATATGGTATGGTAGTTGAGTAAGTCGTGCAAAACCAATATTACTTACTTAAACGATGTTTAAAAAAAAAGAGAAGAGTTAAGAAATACGTCCTTTCATCAGATCAATATGGAACCATTGAATGTAAGTGCAAAAACATAGTGTAAAGTTGTAATGTTAATACTAGAAAGGGAAAAATGATTGTTGCACGTATTTGCTGTGTGAGTGTGAGTAGTTGCTGACAAATGTGTTTTTTCACACCTTCAGTCAGATTCATCTCATGCTCATCTATTTCAACACAAAAAAGGCAAAGACACATTTTATTCTGCAAGAATGGTTCGCTTTATGTATTTTACAACGCAAAGAATGAAATTATGTTATTTAAGCCAGTTTCATCTGCAATTTAAGCGTAAAACTTTTTTTAGTAATGGAGTGACGTTCCAACTTTTCGTCCGGATACTGCTTTTTATCTGTATTCTTAAACTTGGCAAATTTGTTGCGATTTTAAGCTAAAAAACGCATACTTTTTGTTTTATTTTATATTCAGGTAGTTTTACAAATACAATGAGCTTAATTTTTCGTTATTCTAAGGAAGTAATATAGTTGTGTACATGCCCACATAAAAGAGCAGACTAAAATTAGACCCGCAGGATAGAGGAGTGCAATGTGTGAAAAACAAATTATGTTGTTATTCGTAAGAAAAGCTAGTTCACACCCGCAACATCATCTAATTAAGCGCATTTGTCAAAAAGTAAGCATTTTTCAGGGGTGGCCATTGGCCACTTTATTGCTTCTAACTGCAATGGCTTTGCAAATGCCAGCGGTTTTGCCACTCGTCGTCAGTACTTTTTATTGGCAAAATGAGCAACATTGCGCAAATATATCGGTTTCACATGGCTCTTTCATTTCGCTTCCTTTTAATCATTAAATGAAATAGACATTTTACACATCAATCTGACAAAAGAAGCATTACATCAAGTTGAATTATTATTATTATGTACACGTCGTCAATCAGAAGAAGGCTTTGGATTATGAAGAATAAAAAAAGCAGATTTCTTATTTAGCTGCTGATGTTCAGTAGACCCAGTGCCTGTCAGATTAGCTCTCTGTAACTTTCGCTGTGACGTCAATTCTACAATCTAGGAAGAACGAGAGAAATGTGCATATACATGGCTTTTCTGTCTCAACATTTTCGCCAACTTTTGAAGGTGTATTAATTGGATTTTAATTGCAAGGAAAATGGGATTTTGTTTGCGGATTGTTGGGGTAATGGTCACTACATACATAACAGAGGAGAATGCCACTTTTTTTACAAACTAAAGCATTCTAAATGTTGAATTCTCTCAATTTTGCTGCTGTATTGTTGCCGTAATCATATTTGTTGACTTGAAGCAAAAAGAAGGATGTATGATTACTGCAGGCTAGCTACAAAAATATGGCCTGCCAGGTATAAAAAGAACAGAAAGTGGATTAAGGTTATTATGAGATCGTAAAAATGCGACAAAAACCTACCCAACAACGCGTTAGCTGTCTGCACCTGCGAAAATATCCCAAAGCTGATCAAGCACCATGATAAAATATTAGGTATCTACTTTACCACCACCACTACCACACGTTGAGCTTAATATTGTATTGTAAGTTAGCCACCCTATCATATTCCTCCCCAATAATGTAGTAATAAAGCAGCATGAAGAATAAATGGAGGGCCCAACTCGTTAAAAAATAGTAAAGCTAAAATAGCCTACACACTCAACTCAAGCAGTGAAGTACGGATGAGAAAGTGTGTTTGTGTATGTTTAAAATGAGCAACATCACCAGGAAAAATTGACAAATGCTCATTATTATTAGCCATTCATTTCTTTCAAAATTGTTTGTTACGCTACAAATGATTATTCGGTTGGTTGTTGTATTGTGTGTGGATTCATCCAAAAATAATATCAACTCCTTATTGTGTGTTTTATAAACGTTCATCATGTGCTTGCTGAATTGAGGTAATCGAGATGTTCACTAACATCAAAACAGTCACAGAGATACCGACTTGGGAAGAGAAAAACTTATTTTTTTTGTTATTGTCAACTTTTTTGTTCCTTTCAACTCTGTTCTACCACACTGTCAGTTTGTAGAACTATATAATAATAATGAGCTGTTGTACAGAGAGTGTGTTGTGTGTACTGCGTACAACATCCGCTTTGCCATCCGTTTTCCTTCAACTTTCCAACATTTATAAATAAATGTGAAATTGTAAATATTTACCCGTAAACATTGCATACTTAATATTAACAAAGTAAAAAAAACTACCTGGCAAAGGTTTTTTTTCTTTTCATCACATTTAAGATCTGTGTGTATGCAAAATCACAAAAAGTAGGTATGTATGTTGGTAAATTTATTCAGAGATCATCATCAATATCATCATCGATCTAGCAGTGAATGCATTGGGAAGAGTATTTTGATTTCCTATTTCCTTACACCAAATTCAATTTTTATACATATCGGAAAATGAGTTTATTTATAGTAAATAAATTTAGGATGAAATATAAATAAAAAGCAATAGATAACACACTATTATTCTTTACACTTTATGAGCACTAACATGAGCTTTTTATCATTTCTCCTATCTGCCTCATATCTTTGCTCGTTTTATATGATCATATTTTTGTCACTTGACGCATTACTTTGCAAACAACACATGGCACACAGCTTGTTTTACAAACAGGAGGGTACATGCGGATACAAACTTTAGCTAGAAAATAAATTGATGTCTTTACGCATCGACGAGATATTTCCGGTGCGAATGAAATAAAAATATATATCATGGGAAGTTCTTGCGTACATTTAGAGAAGTGTCATTGCCCGTAAATTCCACCATGTATACATCATTATTTGTGTTGACACGGGATTTTTCTGAGCTGTTAGCGCCAAACAAAGTTTCATTCATGAACAACAACGAAGCAACGAAGCAGAGGGATGACAAACATTTTTTTGATAGTGCACAATGTACAAATCATATATTGTTGACACGGGATTTTTCTGAACTGTTAGCGCCAAACAAAGTTTCATTCATGAACAACAACGAAGCAACGAAGCAGAGGGATGACAAACATTTTTTTGATAGTGCACAATGTACAAATCATATACATGTGTGCACATAATAATTCAAGTAATAATTCAATGTGACAAATGTATGGGGTAAGTAGGATGTACACATATGCAAACGATGCAACAAATGCCATTATCTAACGTAACCACTGTTGTGGCCCGACTTCTAGTGCTACTACTATACATATAAAACCATATTGACAGTGACTGACTGTCGTTAACTTTATATATTCGCTTCAGAAGTTTGAATTATTATTATTATTATTGCACATTTATGATGATTGTCGTTTCCGGGGAAGTCGGTTATAAACTCTTGTATGAAAAATGTTGGTTTTGTAAATGCGTATGAAATGCGTATACCTATGTACCGCAACATGAACAAATCATGTAAAATATGCGTACTCATCGCGGACGTGAATCAAAGGAACGACAAAGAGAGAGAGAGAGAGAGGTTTAAATAGATTTAATTTCAAAAAGGGTTGTTCATGTACCAATCTGCTTGTTAATATGTGTACACTCTTAACGCACCACGCACACTCAACCCTTCATTGTTTAATGTTTTGGATCAACATATTACAACTACTACTACAAAACCAGTCAATAATGACACAACAGCATACGCATGTAGTAGTCAATCTAAAAGCCTATGTGTGTGGCTCCCGTCCGACAGAGAGATGTGAGGGAGAACACCAATAAAGCACTGCGCACTTATTGAATAACATGTTTGTGCGTTATATGTTTATTGAACACGAAGCAGTAATTAAATCCAATAATCGAAAGTGATGTTAGCTATGAGAAGACCTCTCTTTCCACTTGCATTTTATTTCATTTTTAGTAACTTCCCTGCAACTACTGCACTTTAAACATTCCGCATTATAAAAGTAGTTTATGTAACTATTTAAATTTTATAGGGTTGCATGATTGTATGGCATTAAGTTTTTTTTAATGTGTGTAGTAAAAAGTGCATGAAAAGTTATATGCTTCAATCAAACATGTGTACAAAGTACAAGCAAGCGGTACAAACAGCAATAATCAGCGGTGGTACTTCAGTTGTAGTGAGCTGGTTAATTACTACAACATCTAGAATGGAATATTCATGTTGTTACACCAGGTATGCTATGCTACCTGTGAGCTTCATAAAGTTCATAATACAAAACAACAAATTGTATGTAAAAGTGCATTTCATTTATTTTTTTAAATGTTCACATATGTATGTTATGGTTTAATATTATATGTTAATGGGAAAAAGTGACAACTTTACAATCGTGAGCACTCTCACTCTTCATGATGCACGATGAGAGTTGCAACTTTATATTCAAATTACTTTTCAATGTCGCCATTCTAATGCTGCTGGATATCAATGAGATTTTTTTTGTAAATAATTTTACCCGGACAATAATAAAAACATCAGGTTGGACAAGCGACATTTTTATTTCCTTTTTGTAATTGCACCATGAACGAAATTAACAACTAGAGAAGTAAAAAAAGTATTAAAAAATTATACTTATGGTCTTGTCCATTGTTGCACCTTACACCATGACACATGTTAAATATGTGCTCGGCCAAGTTGGTAAAAAAATGTGCCATCATCCGTAGAACTTGTCCTTATACATTATCAGTATCACTATCACTGCCATACGTTATCAAGCAAGGAAGATACGGATATTGTGGCGGAAGATAATATATTGATATGTCAGGGGATACACACACCACTACACTTGTTTAGCTTGTCAGTTCATTTTGATAAAAATCGAGAATTTGATTTCCCAAACTAAAGTCGATATGTGGTATATGAAGCCTTGTCCAATAAACATGAAATAGAAAGCCCAAACATATGTATCTGTATATCGCTCCGCCAGAAAAGGGTAGGATACCGCTTCCAAAATGCGCATATTGCATTAAGGTTTGATTTATTGCAGGAGCAGGCTACTACCGGGACGTCGCCTCAACGTAGGTCAGTATGATTGTAAAAATAATTACTACTTGATAGAAAACAAGCCATTGCACTTCATTGTAGTTCATATCGTCTTGCATGCATGCATGTATGTTCTAATTAGATTTTAAAATTATTTTTGTGCATTATTACATCGCCTGCCCGTTGTACACTGCAAATTGCTATTTTATTTCAACTTGCTCAGAGATTAAATGAATACATGTGGGTACACTTAATTTCCAATTATCGAGAAAGGACATTTTCTCCAATAAACCAATCTGTACTAAACTACAATATTTCCCATAGTGCACACATATATGTGTACATGCAATTTATTTTATCTCAAATTATCTCTCCTTCCTCTTTTGTAGAAAGTAGTGTAGTAAGTAACAAGGAAGGGGGTATCCCTTTAAGTTATCTTTTATTATCAATTGCATATAAGATTACGCCGTCATCGAGGCCCTTATAAATGGTTCTCTATGTAATTGTACGATAATGTGTGCCATAATTCATATTCTGTGGCATTTTGTGTTTGTGGGATTTCTTATGTCGTTCTTTGGGAGGTGTGTGTAACAAGCAGATGTACCGATTTTGTCAACTGTCAAAATAATCCTAATCTTAGTTTCTTTATCATTTATCATTGAAACACGTCTGCACTCTCTCACTTTGTGTGCTCGCGTTTTAAAATTGAGGCAAGATTCAAACAGTCCAAGGCCAAGCTTATAATAATAATAATAATAATAATAAACACTCACTTACACTCTTTTACGAAGCCAATCTAAAATGTTCATTTCAAAATTAAGACCTTATATAGAGGAGTCCTTGTCTTGTCAATTTCAAACTAAAGTAAGTAAGTATTCATGTATGTATGTAGTTTATGGTTAGTTCAAGTGTGTAATTTCTTTAAAAAAGTTCGTTAAAATACTACAACCACGGACTTTTGTTGTTCTTGATATATATTTTTTTGTTTAGAGAGTTAAAAAACGAGTGTGAGTTGACATTTATTGTTTATGGCAAAACTAAACAAGTTTATCTGAGTCACATATACTACTCATATACAAGATAATTTTTTTTTTAAATTCCCGAAAAGAAAGACGACGACATGACAAGTTTAGCGAGACAATGTGCCGTAAACTTCCTAATCTTGACTCCATGTTCATTCTTATTAATAAAGCTTAGTCTTTTGTAATTTTTTATACGTTCACTGGTTATTATGTTTCTCTTGGCTTTTGAGTTTGTGTGTGTGTGTGTGTGTGTAATATGAATATGTAAAACAAAAATAAATTAAAACCAACATGTGTATACACAACCTGAAAAATGACACATATGCATATATGTAGGCTGTTATGAGACTCGTCGCCGTCCCTCATAGTTTCTGAGTACATGTTTTATTGACAATATTGTTATTTTTATCATGAAATGATGAAGTAAATGTTTGTTTGTCTTGTCTCCAACGGTCTAGTTGTAAAAGTGTGTTAAGTACATTTCAAAAATTTACACAATACAACACAAGGTTTATATGCATATTAATATATTATATGATGTATGATAAGTTCGTTGCTCTCAATAACAATAATGACCTCCCAGCGGACCTTTTGCCAGTTTTAATTTCAATGCTACAAGCAATTACATGTAAAATATGCATAGCTATTATATGTTTTACATGGGCATATTACATTACACTCATTGTTTTATTATATATTTTGTGCTCTAATATTAGTATTATTTGGAAACAAGAGTATCATTCATTTGCACAAATTGATAAAAATTTGTTAAACGCTACTTAATATTTCAAACAAGCGTGTGTGTGTTTATTTGGTCTGCATTTTTGAAGTTTTGGTCCATTCACTTTTATAACTTGTATTAAATGTGCAACATTTTTTTTAGTTAAAAAAATCGTCTTTGTTCTGCTGAATGAATAGTACATGTTTTGCAAAAAAGATAAATCACTTTATTGCTTGAGTTTTGAATTTTGATTGAGATTTATCAGCCAGCCACACACAGTAGTAGCCATACACTTTTGTTTCGTTGATGTGATTGCGCTGCGCGCGACACACTCGAGCTTTTTCAATCTTATCCCAGAGATCAAAACGTTTTTTGTTTGTTTTTTTATTACAAAAAAAGCTTTCATATAAGTGTACACATTTACATCATACATGTCAAATCTGCAAAAAAAATATTGAAATTAATGTCTGCAGAGTAACAGAAGTCTGAACGGATGACGAATGTGGCGTAAGCATGAAACATGAAAGGAGAGAGAAAAAAACACTATATTGTGAAAATGGTCAGCGACCGATGCAGTAGTGGTCAGTAATGCGTACATTTTATCAATTTTATGTGTTATATACGTACATACACTCATATCAACAATACTACGCGTCGCGTAGTAAATAAATGCAAATGCGGTGTATGACGTGTCTCTCCGTTGTTCCTTCTTCCGTTCGTCCCGTTTCTCGTGCACCCTTACAGAAATATGTAGGTACCACATAATAACAATGAGCGTGGAATCATATCTCGTACCAGTAATCACTCTCAAAAAAATGATGATGCTATGCCTATATGCGCGTGGTGCGTTGTGACATGACTGGGGTGAGTAATAATAATCAGAGAGAGAGACCCATTTTTAACAATTCAAAAAGCGAGTAAATAATCTTGATTTTTTATTTATTTTAAATATACTCATTGTGTTGTGGTGGTGAGTGGTGAGCCGCTGTGTACGTAGGTATATCCCAGTCGTTTTCCCTTGACACGGCGTCTCGGTCGACAGAACACATTTTGCATCGAATGTGAAATACCATAATTTTTGGTTTTGCCATTTTACTTAATTTTATTGTTGCGGGTGGAATACAAAATTGATATTTTTCATTAATGGCAAGAATAGGAGTGTTTTTGCTGGCGCCGGAGTGCTTATTCCCAATCAAATATGCAGATTTCCGATACATGCGCCACGTACGCTACTATATGTGATTAGTTCTAGTCTTACCGTGTGCACTGCTGGATAATGTGCAGATGCAAATGTTCGCAGCACGTACAAACGTATGCTAAAAAAACATATAATAATAATTGTTATATAAACTAGTGTATCGTGCGATGGAACAAGTGTACTCTATGGTGTACTCTCTAGACAAACATTGTAAATAGAAAATCCCTTCTAATCTGAATTATATTATTATTATTATTATGTTATATATGCTACTCGTTAAATTCCAAACTCCACAAAAGAGAAAGGGTAGACAGACGCGGACAATGCAGTAACCTACACCACGCAACACCGCAACAGCAGCAAGCTAAGCGGATAGTTCACTCTTGTGCAAATCCGCCTTTGATGATATGTGTACAGTGTATATATCCACGACTGCAAATGACTGGAAATGCCTATGAGGGATTTTGTTCATCTTTTTTTTTACTTTTTGCCGTGCTTGACTGTTTCCTGCACGCAACTCTTTTTTTTATTTTAGAGAAACTACTCATTCAAGTCTGAACTGAGCTGCATATAATATAATATACGTGATATTCGGTGTAGTTTGGTGATAGATTAATCCTTTCCCAGTAAAAAAAATGCCGTGCGATTATGCCCTGTCCCGTTTTACTATAACTCACTACTGTTATTGTTATTCAGCGCCAATGGTACTCAGCAACATTTCGTTTGTATACATGAATTTTCAGTCTGCACCCTCCGTTTTTATGCTCTTTATTTGTATTCTACACGTTTTTCTACAGAATTTTTCGTTGTATCACATCGCACGTGTCCTTAGGACAAGTGTACGATACCCTATTCACTTCTAGGGATCACTTCAATTCTGGGGATCAAGGGACAGCAAAAAAACACATTTTTTGTTAATGCTCTTGCAAAACTTGCTCTGGTTCAATTGAGAGCCCTTACTGAATACTTGAAGAGTCAAGAGTCATGGATAGCATAATTACAGTTACAAATTTGTAATTTTCACATACAAAACGACAGCGGTCCTTACTTGCAAAGTTTCGTCAAGGATTATTATTTTATTATTATTTTGCTTATTATGTTGACGTTTGGTTAGCAGCAAGGTTGGATTGGTTCGTTGCACGGGGTTGAACTTATCCGGAGCCGGTAGTGTGTGATGCCCGTCGTCTTGTCGTGTTTTTTTATCTGAATTAACAACTAACAACCACGACCACTCTCTACACTGTACCATGTGCACATTAGGCAGAAACCACTAACTGAAATTTTCTTATTAGGCTTCCTGGAGCCAGAGCATAAAAAATGTCATTTTGACCCTCTGCTCCAATAATAATAACAATATAAACCACTAATTTTCTTTGGGTGTGGGGTGGCGTACGTCCGTACCTACAATGAGTATATGTAGCCATTAAAATGCAATTCAGAAATCAGCATCTCTTACGAGACAAAAATATGAATATATTCTTGCTTGGAGCATTCAAAAAATTCAAGTTCAATCGAAACATGTCATTAGGGAGTGAATATCCGAAGCCGACAACATTCGTCGCTTTGGCGCGAGATATGTATATTCTTTCACGTCTCATGATTCCCTTGGGCGATCAGACGTCATAATTTTTCTTCACCTTCTCTTACCTGAAATATTACATGGGATATTATTTAGATTTTTAGAAATTTGAATAAAAGATAAAAAGTATTGCATAAAAAGTATTAAAATGGGAAAAAATATCACCGTAAAATTGACAAACACTGTCATTAAAAAAGGAAAATAGTAACAGCGAAAAAAGTAGAAATACGATCTCTTTCACTCACACGTGCTCATAGTATATGCATACACTTATTCTCCGATTTCTCATCTCAATTGTATGAAACATATATACCTGACCATATTATTTAAATTCAAAATTAAAACGACAGACATACGGCATTATATATGTATCCATACATCTACACATATGGATATATTATTATTGCTCTTTTAAATTAAAGGGTTGTTGTTTACTAGTCCATATATTGCTTTCCTTTCGATTCTCTTATTCCTAGCATAAACCTCGTCTCGTACGACCAACTTCCTAAACTGACCATCAAAATTATATTGTTTCATGTCTTGTTTTGTGTGTTGATGTGTTTTTGGTGACGGAAACATAGCAATTTCAGTCACTATCTACCTACTTTTTATTTTACTTTTTCTCTGCCCACAACAAAAGCCATTATGAGTTGTTATACCATTTTTTTAATACCCTCCCGTCCTTCCTCGTGCACAGCGTCCGCTCTCCGTACGTATGTATGTACCTTTGTTCAGGCGGAGAAGTAAGATATCGTACGACGATAATCAACTGTGGTGGTGATAGGAAAAAGTTAGAAAGTACAAAGAAACTTGAAACGCAAAAAAGTACTAAAAATTGTACTCTGTCTGAATAAATGATAGTTGCAAGTGCTTTTATCTTTTATTTTATTTTATATATATAGGGGTGTGACCACCATTAAAAATGGAAAGGTTCCTGGAAGGAAGATAGGATTTGAGGCAACAAAATATCATATATCATTCATGTAGTATGCATGTAATACATATACCTATGTGTTTATTCGTTTAATAAAACCTTGTAACGCACTGAACAAGTCGCTTAAAGAAACATATTATAGTGCTGAGCAGTTTTGTACTTTGCAGCCAAATTTGCAACTGTTTTCAAATTATGTTGAGCTCACGGATGGACGGGCGGATCAACAGACAAGCATATTATAACGAATGAACGAATGAAATGAAAGACGGGGTTTTTATGACCGTATGCTATTTTTGTGCATCAACAACTAAATTAAGCGTACAGGTAGTTGGTAAGAAGGATACATATTTACTTTTTTTTACACTGACTCACCTTTCGGGCATCTTGTTCCTGAATGAATGGTATATATATGTATACCATTCACTCATCATCATCATATATTATGAATGTTGCATGTATTTTAAAGTATTGGCTCATTTGCAAAAAAAAAATAACTATGACTCTCATACATATTTTTTTCCGACAGTCTTTTTAGGATCATGTTATTTGTGAAAAAGTAGAGTCGAAATGTGTATAGCACAACGAAACTACTCTTGTTCTCTTGTCATAAACTTTTTTTCACAATAATTTATGTTGCGTGCCATGTTAATTATCCTGTTGGCTTCACTAGCTCTCTTCTCTGTTGTGGCTCTTCTTTTTGAAGATAATTTTTTTTTCTCTGTATTAATAAATTGGTCTACCTGACTGAACCTGAATTGAGTACTTTTCATACGTCCGCACTCACTCTACTCACATGACCATAATTTTCTCACTCAATATCATCATAATCATCAATGCGCATACATAAGTACGTATATTATTGTTTTGGTCGGAAATAAAACAAAAACCTATATCCACCACCACCACCAAATAACAAACCTGCATTGCATTCATTCGATTCGACGAAATAGTAAAATAATTTTTTGCTCAACATATTTTTTTAAAAGCAAGTGTAAGCTCTACATATAGAGCTGCTGCGGTCCTTCATTAATCTTCATATTATGTATACGACTTTTTCTTAATCAGCATCAGTCAGGCTTACACGGGCAAGAAGTAGCGTGGTGTGCATAAATAAATGTATATCTATTTCTAGTATGTATACATGTACATATGTCGCGTACATTTCATACTTACAATTATACCATATGCAGCATTTTGTATTGAACTTTTATGAACATGAAAGGGTTTATTATTATTCTTTGTGTATAGAATGAGAATGTAGCCCGTACTGAACACTTTTAGGACTTGCTCACCTGAGCCTCTTGCTATCTTACTGCGTTCTTTTTAGTTGTTGATATGCTGATTACTTACTTTATATATGCATTATGTGTACATACCTACCACCTTTGACTAAGGTACATCTATGCAAAGGTAAGCAATAAATGCAGCAGTGACGTTGTTATGTTTGTTAGGTATAAAATGCTTTGCACTCACTTTGCTTGGGCTAAATAAATTGCAGCGGAAAAAGGTAGTGTGAGTGTATTACAGTCAGTCAATTCATGAGAGTTCTTTTATTCCATTAAAGAACAAACTTGTATGTATGCATATATGTCTGTACGCATTGCTAGAACTCAAAGCCTCTTACCACACTACTAGTCACCACATGCTTTAAGCTAACCAGTTGGTATCCAACAGTCGTGCGTGCTGGTCACCCTGAGTTTTGTTAGTGTCGGATGTTTTCATATTTTTTTCTCAAACAAGAATATTGTGGTAAAAAACTGCTTTTATATTTTACCTGAGCTTGTTTGAAGAGTATAATTTTGTTTATATTGCCGGTGGTGTTTAAAGTGAAAAGAAAGAGAATCGTATAGCGGTTTCCTAATGTCGTAAAACTTGCTATATACATAAATGCATGTATTCGACACAAATATAACCGTTGCTTTCCATGCAATAAAAAATCTCGACATTTGCAAGTATTGAGCAAGAAGCAACAAATGCTCGGAGAGAAAAATAAACTTTGCTAATTAATTTTCTATTTTAAAAAAACAAAAAATTCCAAAAACCATTCATTTTTTTGTCCATACTGTGCTCACTATTGTTAACGTGTGCATACTAAGCGTAATATCCGTGATAGTTAAACTGGAAAAACGTTCTTTTATGTCTTTGTTAAATCTTTGTCATGTGCATTGCTGCATTCACAAAGTAAAATAAGGAACAAAGGGAAAAATACACACAACAACAGCAGCAGTAGCAGCAGCAATAACAACAACAAGAAGCAGACAAACCATTACTTAATAATAATAACTCTTCTTCGTTCTTGTCAAAGGAATACCAAGTGCTCTCTTCCACATAAATGTAAATGTCTGTTTACGCCTGTCGGAGGCAGCAGTACGCCCAGGTATTCCAACAGAGACAGTCTTTCTTATCTGTGCAAAGCCCTTGAATTTGAATTAAAGTTTTTGTGTCTCCTGCTATTATCGGGAAACTCGTCTTCAAAGAACTAATTTCTTGCCATCCCTCGCGACACCACTGTAAAATGCAAAATCGTTTCGGATAGGGTTGAACCAGCTTAAAATAAAAATTAATGGAAAATATACAAAGTTTTGGTGTGAAGGACTCTTAAGGGTTAAGAAAGTCACTTATAATAAAGTGCTACCTGTCTTTTGTAGTGCAGTGACTTTAGGGTACTATAAAAGTATATACATAATATACATAACACAAAGGACTGATGGAGCTAACAAATTAAAGATAAAAGAGACCATTGTGTTTTTCTTGATTTCTGAACAGTAAAGTTAAATTTGTATTTGGGAGACCATTATCAAATACAAACTGTGTAAACTCCAGTTTTGAGTTTCGTGTTGTCGTACGTTTTTGTGGCGTACCACTTAATACATACATCTCACGTCGTCGTCGGTCGGTTGATTGGGTTAAAAAGGATTGTATATAAATAATATTAATGCATATTATGCATAGCACGATTAATGTGGAGTAATAAGGACTTGTTCGCAAAGTAAAGTATTTGTTTGTTTGAACCGTGTGTTTGTGTGCTGTTTATTGAGGAAAACAAGATAATACCTCTCTCTCTCTCTCTCTCTGCAAGGTAAGTTCATAACAAATAACCAAAAACCAACCTACGTTTTATCATTTTTGTTTGTCTCTTTTATCTGACATGAAGTATGCTGCTACCATATATATATTACATATATTATGCATTTAGATCACTAGTTAGTGGAATTATAAAAATATATATGTATAATGATGAAATGCATGCAATAAAATGAAATAAAAGCTAAAATGTAGGTATTATTTGCATTGCGTGTTGCATGATCTCATGTGGGCATACAGTATACTACACTCCAACGACTCTTTATAGGTACACTGTACACAGACGACGGCTAATACAAAATATGTGCAATTGGTATTAGTAGAGAAATCATCGACCGTTCCAATGAAAATATCATCATGTCACGATGCTCGCACTACTGCTATGCTTTGCGGTGTGTGGGGGTGTCATCACAAAACACATTGACTTTTGAGGATGTGTATGTTTCATCTCAACGGAGAGCAACAATGATAATGTCAAACATAAACCAACAGGAAGCTGTCATCCTTTTTTCATCTTTTGTTGTTAGTCATAAAGCAAATTATTCAATCCAAAGTGTCTTTTAAGATTTACCTGGCGTATTTGTGTATTTTAAGAATTGAAAACAAGACAGGAGGTGTGTTGTGTATGTGTAGGCTAGTTGTTAGGAAGAAAAGTTTTCTCAAGACATCTCTCTATATATTTTTTCTTAAGAAAAAAAGCCACACTTTTACTATTTTTGGAATTGCATGCTTTATTCGTATTAGTGGAGGAGGAGGCAGGCAGATGTGTCAAGTTACGTTGTAGTACATGTAATAATGAGTCCCTTTTTGTTTAAAATGAAAGCAGATATGAGCATAGGAGTAATGATGATGATGATGATAAGATTTCTGAGAGAGATGAATTACTACAATGAAAAAAAAATTGTTTCGACAAAATCGTGTGTGTAAAAGCAAAATAAAATTTTCTAAATTCTTCTTGCGTTTTCATAATAACATCATTTTTTTTACTTTGTATGTACAAAAAATTATAGCTCTTTAAAAATATGTACATGATTCGCATCCCTTCATCTATAAGCAAGTCTAACAAATTCAAGGAACATGAATGGTTTTGAAGGTTTTGATGATCTCTGAAAAGGATTTCTTAGACATGACTCGCTTAAGGCAAAGAAAATTAATCAGAGAGCAGCCGAAAGTCACAAGGTGAATCATCATCATAATTACCATCATAGGAGTCGGGTGATGGGTGATTACATGAATTCTTTAGCTTATTTGAAAAATGTCATGAGTTTAGCTTTACGCCTAATGTGTTATCTCCCCAACATCTTCCACACATGCACATAGGAAATGGAAGATTTCAAGATTCCTTATCAATTTAATCAAACATTAATAAAAAGTTGCATAGCACACACTCACACACACCAAGAAAAGCAGTTGGTTCTCCTTACATGGCCATTTAAATCTAATTTTATCGATGGTACTAGTTATGCCCCTATATATACATATATATACAGTCTTGTATTTTGACTGCGGCAATGCATCTTGTGCGTGCCAGGTTTTGGATTTATTTTCTTTTTGGTGTGTTACCTGGTTTAGCTGGGTTTTTTATTTATTAGCGTTAACATTACTTAAACTGGGTCCATTTGGAATGCCAGGAAAATCAACCATTCTTAACATGTTTAATGTGCTCAGGGATACTCCTTTTTGGATTCTATTATTATTATTATGAGCGTTAATAAAATTACGTACGTACTTGGTGGTATATATATGTTCATCGTCTTACACGGCTCATTAAAGAAGGATATATGTAGTTAAATTGAGAAAAGGTGGTCTTTGTGAACTACATACTATATACCTACCTATAAAACGCAAACTTATTTTACACACACATACCGCTATTACCACTGCCGCAAGTCTCATTTTAACTACCGTATAAAAACATCTTTGCTTGAAGAACGTGCAAGGTAACAACTTTGTAGGCATACAAATCCTGGAGGAAACATCTGCTTCATGATGAATGAAAATAGGGAGATAAATGTTATTGAATCTTTCGCTTATAATTCCTTATTCCTTCAGCTGCTTTGCTGCTGCTGCTGCTGTTCTGATGTCACAAATGGCTCGTGCCTTTAACTTTTACCTGTCTACTGTAAAAACACACAGACATAACATAAAACCATTAAGACATGCACATTTCATCTCGGGGACCAACACGGTTTTTCCCTCAAGTCGTTACACTGCATTGCAATCATGTAATTTCCTTTTCCCTTGTGCAATCTTACAAGAGAGTGGAAAAAGGAAACAACAGCGACATGGCAATAATCATTTTTCCTATGCTTTTCTATATATAGTGTAGAATGTTGAAGCGCGTTGCAACTTGAAGAGGAAAAAGCTGACCGTGGTGGTGTGGTGGTGCTTTTTGCTACTACGAATCGGGTGGTATACCTATATGGCGTGGCATAAAGTGGTACTCTCGTGCGAACAAATAAATCTTCAGGTGTTCATGAACATGGGAAGGGGATATGAAAGGCGAAGAAAATCCAAAACCCATTCCAAGTCAACTTTTTAGCTCCAAACGCGTATATTTTATGTGTACACGGAAAAATTTAGTGAAAAATGCTTTCGCATCCTGTAGACATATTTTTTATATGGAAAATAAACTCTCAGCTTTTTTTGAGAAACAAAATGCCTAAGGATGTTTTTGTAAGAAGTATTTTATCTAAAAGGATTTTTTAGGGCATTTCTCAAAAATTGAATTTTTTAGTAGAAAGATTCCTGTTCAATCCCGTACAGTTTATTTTGTATGAAAAAAAAACATTTAAAAAAACCAACTTGCATATGAGCAAGAAAAGGTGTATTATATGTTATTAGCATACCTTTTTTGTATGGAAGGGGACTATGTCAAGGTACAGTGAAGGTTGTCAGGAATTCTAGAAAAAAAATCCCCTTTCTTGTGTACGTGCTTCTATATTGTTTCTGAACTGGTTTGAAATGATGATGATGAACTGCCTGTAAGTAGGCTTTGAATACACGAGACAGAAAAGGATCGTGAGTGCGAGAAGTAAAATGCACACAAAAATATTAAAAAGGTTTTTGAAGGTCTCCTTGTTTCAAGTTGGTTACCTTATCATCAGGTTTTCAAAGGATCGTCTTTTTCGTGACTGATAGTATGTTCAAGAGTACACATGCATGTAGTAGGTATGTATATATACGCGAACAAGTTGCCCTCCACCAGTTCCACACTGTACCATTACCATTCGTCGGAATATTAGATTAGATGACAGTAACCGTGGAGGAGGAAAAGGTGGGTTCTCTATGAAACCAAGCTGCTTAATGCATAATTCTCAAGTTCCAATGTTTTCTTTCCTTCCTATATGTCTCTGAAGTTGAAGAAGAAGTTTGTATGTGTAAGTGAGTTGCGTATAATCTATGGATATTATTCTTATTCTTATACTCTTGGAAGCCAGCAGGATCAATGGTTTCTCTAGTTAGGTTTATACTCTTTATGATGAGTGGTGTAACTAACGATGATATGATATTCTACTGTGCTTCCTTTTTCATAAAAGAACAATCCTATTTCCTTCTCGGAAGAGAGTTATTGAACGCATCCGCTTGCTTAGTTTTTGAAGAGCATGGAGTAAAAGGGATTTTTCTTTTGCTCTGTCTGTGTACACTATTACTCTAGACGAAGAAGAGGAGAGAGAAGACTGAACTTGATATGTCGGCCCTGTTACAAAATTCTACGACTAAAAACTACCCGCCAAGCAGCTACCTTTTCATTTGTTCATCCTGACGAGCTCGGTATTGCACACACTATGTACAAAATTCCCATCATAAGGAAGCAAAAGCTTGACTACATAAATATGTATGTTGTTATATTTCCACTCTCCAACTGTCTATTGCATATATATCTTGTATTTCGAAATGAGACCAAGTGAGAAGATTCATATTTTACCCTAGTGACTCCAACAAACTTTTTTTTTGTTTGGGTATCTGCAAAGGAGCTTCATCCTACGACTCACGTTTGTTGTTTGATGGGTCGATTGGGTGAGCACTAAGCAGCAGTGTCTCTGTGTATGTCTCCCTGCAATACAACCTTGCATTTTTTTCCAGTTGGTTTGTTGAGCTTTGTTCAAAATATTATTTCTTCACTCAAATAATAATATCATCAATACACTACTACACTGCTGCTGCTGCTGCTGCTTTTAACCCCAAACGATAAACAAGACATTGAAGGCAGTTGTTGTTTTCGTGGCGATACACATGTGGTGGCGGTGGTGGTGGTGACGAGAGAACTCCCTTCATCGACCACTGACTATTGAGTAGAGAAACTTGCTGGTTTTATTTTTGGCTGTCTCTATGCTTGCATGACTCTGTTTTGTTGAACCAACTTGACAGTGTGGTTCACGAGATGAGACTCGGGTGATCCTTTCCGTTTTTTCCAAGTTCATGTGTCTTGTCAACATGTTCTCCCCCACCCCCTCAAACTAAAAACCCCGGTCCTGCTGCTCGACCAACAAAAATGCGTAGAAAAGAATTCTAATTTCTAAATTAAAAATTATACATTTATATG